>WMED01003135.1:1310-16775 GCA_019650415.1 Pipa parva
CCCCCCCCCCCCCCCCATCAGCACCCATCAAGCACCCATCAAGCACTATTAGAACCATCAACCGGCGAGTATGCGGTTATGATTTCAAACCCAATTATTTCCATAGCGCTGCTGTAATGCTATCACTAAGGAAATAATTAGTACAAAGTAGATAAACCCCAGCTAGCAGGGGTCCCTGAGACTCCCACACCTCCCCCCAACATCATATCAGCGCTAGGCTGAATGAGGGGATCGCTAAGTGCAGGAAGTGGCTCCTATGAAGCCACTTTCCTGCACCCTGCCCCTCTGTGCCCCAATTGCTGACCCCCTCCCATGGTCCCCAACCCCATTAGCGCTATAGGGATGGGGGCCCTAACCTAATTATGTCCCTACCTAAGTCCTTCACCCCCTACCTAACCATGTAGGGTGCTGGCCCGTTATACAACTGAGAGTGGTCTTTCCTAGTTTAATCAATTTCACCCTAATTAGACTATTCTTTTCCACCCTACCCACTATTATAGACTACTCTATAATGTTGCCTTTAACATTTTCATTCCATGCCACTGAATTCTTTATTAACTAACTATTGTCCCCTAGCATAGTTTTTTTCACAGATGACTTTCTTTTTCATTCTCATCCAGATATTTCCTCATCTAGGGAAAATAATATTTCGTTTTCCTTGGACAAAGTTTCATTCAAATTTAAATTAAGTTACAAATACTGCTACTTGCCTAGTAAAATGAAGTGTAGATGTTTTCTTTTAAGTACATTCTAGCTCATAAGGAACACTGTTTTTTATACTTTAAACAGCTTTTTTTGTGCATTTTTACCAACAGGATGTAATGCTGACAGTCAAGAGTAAATGCTTTCTCAAATAATACCACAAGGTGGTGCTCAGATGTAGGAGCTAAAATAAGATGGAATCACCAGGTCTTGTGTAACAGATGGTCTCTCCCAAAAACATACTCTAGAAACCTTCAAAGGGACACAAAGCACAGCATTTCCTTGCATTCTTACAACTCCCTGCTGCATTCTAATGTAATTACACATTTCCTCAATGAACGTGCATGTTTAAATTATTGTTTTGTTTTCTTTAAAGGTCTTCCCTGGGACTGACATTTTTATTTATTGTAATGTTTTTATAGTCCCCGCACAGATGGAGCAGACCATATTTCAGCATCTGGTAATCAAACCAAACACAGAGCGCTATTCAGCTGGTCTCCCTAACCAAGCTTACTCTAAGCCAGGCATATTTATAAAGTATTTATAAAGTAGTTAGTGGTCATTTTTATACCAAAAATTGACAATGCACACTTAATTGATGCATATGCATTGTTGTTTTTGGTATGGAGATGTTTCATTCTGTTGTACTGGTTGGCAGTTCAGCCTTTTAAGAACCCTGCAAAGCAGATGAAGAAGAAAAGTCCTTTTTAACTCTAGGGGTAAGACAGCTTGGGTGGTCTAATTATACCTATCGATGTAGGTCTTTTCTTCCCCACTGCCTCCTGATACTTCTTTTAGTCAATCTTCTTTTTGCAGGTTCCAGCATCGCAATCCCCAGCACTGCTTTTCAGATTGCTGATGTGAGCAAACACAGAAGCAGTACTGGGACTCTAATACCATTTCTGCGCTTGCTTGCATCAGTGATGTAGAAGAGGAGGAGTGCTTGCAAGGGAACTGTAACACCAGAACCTGCAAAAGTTAAAGGTCTCTGTTAAACAAGAGGTGGGCAGAAATTGTTTGTAAAATCAGTAGTGCATTTCATCACTTCTTTCTTCAGACCACTCCTTTTAAAAAAAAAAATGCAATAATTTAATGGAGAACTAAAGTTATTTAGCACTAAGGGTGATACTTAAGTGGGGAGGAAGGAATACTTACCGATAAGGGTTTATTGGCCCCAGGGAGATGATCTTAGCATATTGCTGTGATTCTCTTCATTTCCTGCATCCTGTTCAATTTTCGGTGCATTGAGCAAGTGCAGAAGCAGTTTTCCATAAGAATTCTGCTTCTGTGCTTGCTCAACTTCAGTTTTCTAATGAGAGCAGGAGGCAATACTGGAGTCAATAAACCACTTTTGTATTTCCCCCTTTCCACTTAAGAATCACAAGTAGGGTTAACAAGCTCAAATTCTCCTTTAACTTTAAGCATAGCTTACTCTGTGCATGGAACATTCCTTTTTTTGTGTATTAACATGTAATAAGCAGTAGCACTGAAAATGCATCTCAACTTTTCAAACAAGAATACTACAAACTATTCTTTTTACTTCCTAGTAGTTTACTCATTGAATTATCATTGTTTTTAGTAGGAATAATAGTATCTTACAGGCTCTAAGTTGTTCCATGTTGACCCACCAGCTGTTATTTCACTATTTAGTAGTGCCCACTGGCAGTCTTTAGAAGATTTAGTCCAATGATTTCAGAAGCGCTGAGGTAGGACATTGCTGTTCTAAACCTATGGAAAACATAGAAAATGACTCTTAACTTCATGACCTTAAGACATATTATGGGTGAAATTTATTAAAAGTGATAATATCGATATCTCGATATGGAACGTTTTTTTTTACCGATATCATGATATTGATATTACTGATATCGGAAGTTTTACCGATATCGTGATATCGGAAGTTTTACTGATATTGCAATATCGAGATTATTGAAATCGCAATATCAAATTTCGGCCGAACCATTGCTTTCAATGGCAGAATGGCTGAAGAATTCGATATTGCAATATCGATATCAGTAAAATTGCGATATCGGTAAAAATCGTTCAATATCACAATTTCTGTAATTTTACCAATTTTAATGAATTTGACCCATAGTGTCAAACACAGGAGACTCACAGGTTCTATTAACTCTACTAGTCAGAATGTGGGATTCTAGGAAGGAAGTTTTATGTACGCAACTTTGTTTTGTGATTTAGTCAAAACTCATAAAGACACAGGGGGTAATTCATTAAAGATTAAACTGTCGTGTAAATGCCCAAAATCGCATCCTTTCACGACTTCTCCAACCCCGCTTATTCAAAAAACTCTGCAATGTGGTGAATTTGACCACTTACTCCAGTCATGGACTTATGGAAGCCTTCGCATTACTTTGTGTCCGTGTGCACAAGTAATTCAGCTATTCAGCATGTGATGGTGTCTGTCGAAAGAGCGGATTCTGTAGAGCATACTGCTCAGAATTCAGAGTGATGAAGTGAGGTGTTGATGGCAAAGCTCCAGTGTTGCATAAGGCGACTATTCATTCAAAAGTAGCAATGGTGACTGTGACTAAATTAGTCTACTAATAAACATGAACTAGGCACATTGTAGGTGACATATAAAAATAAGTATTTTTCATAGTTAGTGGTGGGATATGATGAGCCCTTCACTTGTTGAATTTGCCTCACTACGCATGACTTCTCATCCCATTATTGAGTGACTGACTACGCCACAATACGCATGTAACCGTGTCTGTCATGTCTTCCTGATGGTAGTGACTTGAACAGACACAAAGTCACTATGGTAGGCGAATTCACTCTTTAATGAATGACCCCCACAATTTTAATTGTTGTGAGGGGCCGCTCACTAGTATTGATAAAAAGGAAAATCGTATCAGACTTACTGAGATTTTCTTTTCTTGGACTAAGGCAGTACTTTAATCACTGTTGCCCTGGCGTATCTGATCTTCCTGAGGATTGTTGGAATTAAAGGAATCAGTGTAAAAATATACGCCATCTTGAAATTCCATACCTGACTGAAAGCATCCAGAAATTCTCCTTGTGCCTGACAGTACCTGGAACAAAATTTGATCATCTTCCAATTCTTTATGGAAGCCATCAGATCTATTTCTGGCACACCCCATCTGGTTGTTATCTTGGGGAATGCAGTCATACTTAATTCCCATTCTCCAAGATGAATTTTTTTGTTCCTGCTCAGGCCATCTGCTAGCATATTCATGATCACAGGAATATGGGTTGCTGTCAAAGACAGAAGATGCTTTTCTGCCCAAAAAAAGATTATTTTCATCAATTACCATAACTCTTGGTTCCCGCTTGTCTTTTCATATAGCTCACTGTTGTTATGTTGTCTGATTTGACAAGCACCGAGTTTCTTTGAATTAGATTCTGGAACCCGAGGAGTGCCAGCTGAATTGCATTCAGTTCTTTCCAATTAGAGGAGAAAGTCTTCTCTGCCCTGTTCCATACCCCATAAATTTGATTGGTATGGAGATGTGCACCTCAACCTGTGCTGCTCGCATCTGTTGTTATTGTTATAGGAGAAACAACACTTAGATATTTGTGTTCCTCCAGGTTTGTCTGTAGCCACCAATTCAATTGATCCCTGCATGATTCCGACAAGAAAATCAGTTGGTTGCTGGATTTTTTGTCCCATTGACTCAGGAATTCCAACTGCAGAAATATCATGTGAAACATAATCCATGGGGCTACCTCTGTAAATGCTACCATCTTGCCTAGGACTCTTTGGCAAATTGCTGCTGTTGTGGCTGTGAATTTGCGAACATTTTGAAGTTTTTTGTTATGTTTTCTATCTTGTTCTGAGGAAGAAATATTGAGTATGCCTCCGAGTCCATAATTACCCCCATAAAATTTTATTTTTTGAGAGAGGTGAAGGTGCGACTTCTCTTGATTGATAAGCTATCCATGTTGATTTAAAGTTTGTTGCACCACCTGGATTTCCGACATTAGTTGACAGTTCACCCGATATTTTACAGGTAGGCATACAGCTCTATGCCTTGAAGCCTCAAATGGGCCAAGATTGGGGCTAGGACCTTGGTAAACACCCTTGGAACTAAAGCTAGGTCAAATGGTAGAATCTTGTATTGGTAATGGTTCCCCAGCACATGAAATCTCAGGAATTTTCTGTGAGATCTGAAAATTGGAATGTGAAAATAGGCATCTTTTAAGTCTATCTTGGCTATAACATCTTCTACCCTTAGACCCATGCACACTGACTTGATAGTCTCCATTTTGAAAGTTTTGGTTGCCAAGAAGTGATTCAAATATCTGAGGTCTAAAATTGGTCTGTACTCTCCTGAAGTTTTCTGTCTCAGAAATAGGTGAGAATATATACCCCTCTTTTGATATTGAGGAGCCAGCTTCTGGATTATTTTGTTTCTTACAAGCTATTGAATAATTTATTTTAATGCAGTCTTTACTTTGGGACAGGGGAACAAATAAACCGGTTGACTTTTGGAAAATGATTGAACTGGATACTGTAACCAGTTGCAATGGTCTGTAAGACCGATCCCTAGTAGTTTGAGCCCAGTTTGCCAGAAAAGAAAAGCCTCCCTCCTACTGGCAAAGTCTGAGCTCGCTGACTTTCATAAAGCCTTGGACTTATCTTGTCTGGAGTCTTTTTTGTTCTGAAAGAACTGTCTATTTCTCCAGGTTGGGTCTCTGCCATAATTCCTAGTTGGTTTGCCTCCTGAAAGGACTGCTTTTGTCTTGGCTGTTTCATATAGTTCCTTTCTTGTGACAGGAACTTGCCAGCTGACACTTTAGAAATTATATGATCCAATTTCTCACCAAACAATAAGGATCCCTCAAATGGTAAACTGCACAAATTGTATTTAGAATTGGTGTCAGCATTCCATCTTTTAAGCCAGAGAGATCTTCTAGCTCCCACAGCCAAGGCCATTTTCTTAGCTGCCAATCTGACTACATCAAACGAAGTGTTTGCAATGTAATCATTTGCAGTTTTTATCTTCTCAAATGCTACTAGGAGTTGTCTGCTGACTTTGTTACGTATACCATCTTCCAGATTTTGGATCCAAACTTTATTGGCCCTGGCAAGTGATGTTATAGCCACTGCAAGTTTACATGAGAGTCCAGATACAGAATATAATTTCTATAAAATCATATCCTACCTTCTCTCCATTGGGTCTTTTAAAGACACTCCATCAACAGGAAGAGTCATTTTCCTGGTCACTCTGGTAATCTCCCCATCTACCTTTGGGGCCACATCCCAGTATTTTGCTGTTTCTTCCTCAAAGGGATACATTTTATTAAGTCTTTTAGATATGTAAAACATTTTTATCTGGATTTTCCCACTCTCCTAAATTACATCTTTTATTAACTGGTAAACTGGGAACACGGTCTGTAGTTTAATTCTCCCAAACATCCTGTCATCAGATACTGATGTCTCCGGTGCCTGAAGTTTCAATACACTCATCATTGATTTAATCAAATATGGTAACTGGTTTAGCTCAAAAGGCAATCGGATGGCTTATCATCAGATTCAACTGACTGGACTTCGGATTCGGATGTGTCAATTGGCATCACGGACTCATAAGATGTGCCTTGCTGATTTGAGATTCCTCGGGGTCCCATCTTCTCCAATACTTTACCATAGATTCCTTAGATTGATCAAAAGGAATCCTTCACCCAATCCATAAATTTGTCCTGATCCTGTTGGGCTCTGCTTGTGGCTTCCCAGAATTTCCTGTATAATTTCTTATCCTGCATGGCTGGATTAAAACAAGAATTGCACTCTCTAGCTGATGACTTGCTCCTTCTGCTGTCTCTCCTTGGTGATGAACCAGATGGAATAAATAAAATAATATTGAAAAACTGGTCCTTTTATAATCAAATCCTAGGTGATTCTCTGAATTACTCACCCTCTAGTATGTGAATCACTGGAACTCATGTGTAAAAGGAATATTTAATTTTCCTTATTACACAATAATTAGAGAAACCAAGTAAAAATCCACTTGTCCAGTACTCACCGCGATTGAAGGTTGAAAACAGCAGTCTCAGCTGAAAAACACACACACAAGTCAGAATCGATGCAGGCAGCAAGAACACTGAAAAAGAGACTTGCTTTTTAAATCTGCCGCCTCTGTGATGTCATCGCTCTTGACTGGAATGCATGAACCACCGTGGAACACATATATGGGCGAAATTTATTAAAGTCAGAAAAGCCATTTGCGCTTTTCCAAATTTAATAACTCAGGAGAATGCTTTGAAGTTTCTTACTTGCTGTGAGAAACTTTTTTTCATTGAATATATGTATGGAAAGGTAGCTATATGTCTACCTTTCCATGGATCTATATAATTTAAAAAAAAGTTTGTCACGGTAGTGACAATTTATTAAAGTATATTTAATAAATTTTGCCCTAATTTAGAGTGGCTTACTGCGCATGCACCGGCTTGCTACATCGGCATTGGTGACTTACAGAGCTGCTGGGTAGACACCTGCCCTGGTCAGGGGCTCTCTCAAACATTTTATTAGCGTTTGGAGCCTTTTCCCCCCAGAGAGAACCACGAAGAGGCTGAGGGGAGGATGTCGAGGATGAGCTCTGTTCCCAGGAGGGAAAGAAGATGGAGGTAAGGGGGAGGTGTCAGAATTTATAAGCTTGTCAACTTCCTGTTCCTCCGCAAGGAAAGGGATTAACCCATTGGTGCTCACTGCCATGTGAAGGAACAGGAAAAATGGGGAAGCACAATGAATACAGCTAACATATTACCAAACATAATTAAAGTTGAAACACTGAGAATTTAAATCACTAACTTACACAACAAATACCTTTCCCTTTCATACTTCCAGTATAGTTGCACGGTTTTCATTAGCGTATATTGGAAAAAAATCCATATTAATGAATCATAGATTTCCCAGGAAATTCACAAATAAATAATTTTTTTTTTTTTTTACCCTTTAATTCTGTAACATCGGCTGTTTCATTTGTCTGCATCGCTGACATAGCGGGCTTTTTACATTGAAAAAACATTACTGCTAAAGTTGTTGATACATAGTACTATGGGCAGATGTGTATGTAAATGTTTCCAAATATTTATAGAATAAAGGATAATTGATATTGAATGTGTTCCAAATGAGAGATGTGGAGGGTTAGTTACCAAAGGAATCAGAAAACATGGAACGCAAAGGAAAATAATGCAAAAACATTTTAATATGTTTGATGGAAAGTTGCATTAGATTACCACAATCTTCTATTTACAAGAATGAATTAGTATTAAGATGTACATCACCTAAAAAAAGACCTATATTATTTAAGTGCTGATGACTAGGGGCTGGTAGCACTACATTTATGAGGGCCCCAGGATTGTAATAAAATAAGTTTAAGGAAAAATATAGTTAATGCATAATAGAAAGAAATTTTACTCATTCAGGGGCCTCATTGACGAAAGGGAGAATTCAATTGTCAAATTCACTGTGCTACAATTCGGGTCTCATTGCCAAAATAGACACAAATTCACTTTTGACTAAGCATTGAATAGACTTGTTGAACAGGCTTACAGTAGTGATGCAGTCAGGCGGATAAAAGTAGAACGAGAAGTCATGCGGAGTGAGGTGAATTCCACAAGTGAAGGGCAGTGACATCATTCTTACAATGTCTCACTAATTTTATTCTGTGAATATTCTATTTATTTCTATGTCACCTTGTCCCTAGGTCATGTTGTCACTTAATTGCAGTCACCATTGTCACTTTTGAATGAAGAGTCAGTCTCCTTACACAGCACTGGAGGCCTGTCATCAACCCCCCAATTCGCCAGTCTGAAATGGCGAAATCAAACAGGTGAATTCGGAGCAGTTCACCTAGTCGCATTCACACCTTCAATACACTCCTCTGCTTAGTCAATAGTAGAGGTAGCTGTGCTCATGCAAGGAAAGTGCTGTTAAGAGCTCCATGAGATTGCAACTATCGTAGTTACCCAAATTGGTCACATATACACCACTTCACAGAGTTTACTCAATAAAACAGCATGAGCAAGTGGAGAATAGAGGCAAATTCATAGCTATACATGATTATTTGGACTTTTGTCAATGAGGCCCTTAACAAAAATCAGCTAATCAGATGTTAGCTTTGGTTATGCTAAATGCACTGTAAATGCCATACGCACGGTAATGCCCAAAAATGAAAAAAAAAATCCAAACTGTATAAAATTCAATAATCTGCATTACTTTAACTGTAAAGATAACATTTTCACTAATTATTAATAAAATCACTACACAAAAATTTTTAATCAGAGACCATATTTAATTGCTTGTTCATTAGAGTTAATAATTTCCAGTAGAGGTGTACAAAAGTAGGGTATACATATAGTTACACACTGATAACAATGACTGAAAATGTTCTGTTGTTAAAAACATAATGTTTACATTGATAAATAAAGGAAACACTTAGTGAATTAAAGAGTCAAACTGAGTGTGGTAAACAATTCTTCAGAATTTCATAGCGAGGGAGTAACATAGGAGGAGCATATGTAGAGAGGGTGATAGGAAAGTATCTCTACTCTACATACTCTGATTACTTCCACCCTTAAGAAACTAACTACTCCCACATCTTCAAATTGTCTAACCTCCCTTTTAACTAGAAGCTTCTCAAAACTTATTTGCCTGTAAACTTCTTACAACTTAGGCCAGGGCTACACTGGGTTCTTCGTAGCTAAACTAATTGTTATTAGGCTCATTATTGTCTATATGAACTTGGCCTAATACTTATTAAATTTGCCCTGTTTGTTTAAGGATCAGTAACACCCAAAAAACAAAGCAGTGTTACTGTTCTTATGACTCTGATCCCCAGGTGCCTTTATAAATCTGTTTTTGATGCTCTTTATTGTGCAGACAACTAGGATAGTTAATATTCTAATCAAATACATTAACTTGTTTCTGCATAATTAAGAAAGACTTGTTAGGGTAAGGTTACCGTATCTGTTAAAAATTCCGGGACACGCAAGAATTGTATGTAGCAAGGCACAAATAACTGCATTCAATTTAAATGCAATCTTTTCACAGCCACTGAAACCCTGCTATTTGCTTATGTCAAATGTGTCTATGAACTTTCTGGCAACCTTTAGTAATTGAAGATTGGAGAAGTCTATTTCATTCATTTAATTACTGGATTTTTTCAATAAACACATTTTAATTTAACAATACTAATATGATTTTCTCAAAAAATCAAGGGTAAAGCAGAAGGAAAGCTGTGTATTCCAGTCAACAGCTAATCTCTATTTTGTTAATAAAGGGTTGAGTCATACTGCTAGTAAAGCAAAAAATACTGCTTCATTTTTATTACAACGTTCACAGGTTATTGGCTAAAGTTCAAATTGTTGCGTAAAGACAGTTGCAATAGACTGATACTGTCGCAGTCACGTCTTTATAATGAGAATATTGTCACAGTTGCAACTTTACTATGGAAATATGGTCACAGCCGCAACTTTAAAAATTGTCGCAGTCATGACTTGAAAATTGGGAAAATTGTCGCGGTTGCGGATTTGCTATGGGAATCCGTTGTTTGAGAATTCGACAGTCGACTTCTCACTTTAGTTAATAAACCCCTCAGTCTGAAGAATCGAACTAAAAAGAATAAATGAGACAAGCAGGTATGGTTCATCAACTCTATCTGAAAAGCCATAGTTACATTGTGCTAATTTAACATAAAAGACTAATGGATTAAGGGATAATTCTAACTGCATCTAAATAAACATTGATTCCTGTAAGTTAAATGGGTTATTCTTATTCCTGAAAACAGACAGAAAAAGAAGTTTACTTTTCTCATCATTTAAGCTTTAAATTAGAATTCAACATTGTTGGCAAGTGATAGCTGAGCCTGAGTGATGATGACAGATAGAAAGAATAGATCTGGATGTAATAATATATTTAAACCTTTATTTTACTAAGGATTACTCAGTTTCAGCAATCATATTAATAAGAATCAAAATGGATAGAAAAAGAGAGGATAATTAAGAAACAACACAGAACATTAATCTTATAGGCAACATCTGTAACCGGACACCTGTAGTATATACTGTGTCCAATATGTAGCACCTATGCAGTTATTCTGTTAATGAATCAGAAAAGTTCTGTAATTAAAACATATTGGTAATATATTGGTAATTAAATCATATTGGTCTCAACAGAAGTATTTTGGTTTGCAGTGGAAAAAAGTAAATAATTAAGATTTCAAAATCAGCTGAAACTTCAAGTACACTGTTTATATATATATATATATATATATATATATATTATTACCAAGGCTCAAATAAACTGCATTGCACTTAATTTGTCTTTCTATAATGCATATGTCCAAGCTGTACCCAAGCCTGGGAGTCTGTGAACAGAGTTCATTACCATTTAGTGTGTGTATATATATATATATATATATATATATATATATATATATATATATACAGTGTATCTAAATGCCAGGATTGTGAAGTGGTACACAGAGAATAGAATAAATCCTAATAAGATATATTGTGACATTTTTTATTTACTATGAAATAATGCAGATTGATGTACCCACCTGGTAATGTCATTGACTCTTAGGGCGATGGTCTTTCCGACTTTACCGAGAGAAATCTCATTTTGTTCTCTCGAGATTTCATTTGAGATCTCGAGATCGAGTTTCTCAATCTTGAGTTTTCCAACTTTTTCTATGGAAAGGTAGCGATACTTTACATTAGTAGCATGGCTACCTTTCCATAGAAAATTTAGGATTGCGAAACTTGATCTCGTTATCTCAAAGAACTCTCACGAGAATAAAACAAGATTTTGCTCGGTAAAGTCAGAAAGGCCCAGAGCGGTCTTTCCATCTTTAATAAATTTCTCCCTTGGGCGAAATTTAATAAACTTGGAAAAACCTGATTTCACTTTTCTGAGTTTATTCCTGCATTATAGTTTATTCTCTGAAATTTCTCGCAGTAAATATCGCAATATTTTTTTCGATCGATATTTACTGACAGAAACATTTGATCGAGTTTTTCAATCTCGATTTTTCAATGTAAAGGTAGCCATACTACTAATGTAAAGTATGGTTACCTTACCATTGAAAAACTCAATTGAAAAGTTTCAGTCTGTAAATATCAAGCAATTTTTACCACACAAACAGCAGTAACAAGTGCAGGTAATCAACAGGTGCAGTTGATTAATAGCATCTAATTGCTCTGTAGGAGCCAGAACTCTTAATGTTTGGTAGGGGATCAAATACTTGTTTCTCACTGCAAAATGCAAATAAATTTATATACAGTAATTTACACAATGTTTTTCTGGATTTTATCTTGGATATTCTATCTCTCAATGTTAAAATTAAATTACCCTTAAAATTATAAACTGTTCATGTCTTTGTCAGTGGGCAAACTTACAAAATCAGCAAGGGATCATATAATTATTTCCTTTTCTTTTATAGGTAGCCATAGTGTAAAATTTAAACATGTCTTTAAGTTACAAACATGTATTCTATAAATGCATTGTGATGTAGATCAGGCATGCTTTATACCGCTATAATATCCATTCAACTTTTAAGCCTGCAAAAAGCTGATAAAAATGACCTCAAAAAGAATGAAAAAAGGGTAATAGACTGCTGCTGCCATTTCTAATGTAGATGTAGCTGTGAATTTAAACTTGGTTATGTGTTTTACTAATTTCTGTGATGCCTGGAGAGAATAATTTATATTATGAGATCTCATAACAGTATATATAAAATACGAGTGAAAAGAGAGTCTATGGTTAGGAGCTAAGTAGTTTTAAACGTCCAAATTTAACAGAGTTAACCTTGTCTCAATTAGAATTGACTAAAAAATGCAATAGTTGGAGTCACAAGATGCATATTTCAAATGAGGGTAATGTGTTTCCAAATTCTGGGACACCCCAATTCAAAAGCACCTGGTAAAAATAGAAGGGACATAGCACAGATCATTTATATCCACTGATGATCAAGTGAACCTGAAATTAGGGGATGGTGGATATGACTGGGAAGGATGGGAACAGGAAATAGGAAAGTGAAAGGTTTTGTGTAACTAATAGGAAGGGAGTAGGCAGGGGCAACAGTGAGCGGGAGGCAGGAAGAAAATAGTCTCCTACCCACCCTCAATCCCTCTTAATAGGGCATGTAGAATAGTTTATGTCAAAGCATTATGAGTGGTGGTCTTGAGAAATGGGGTTAGTATAAGAATGATATGTATTATGCCCTAATGAGTTAATAAATATGGAAGTGCTAACACAGGGCATGGGGTCCCTGCATTCAGGTTGGTACACTGTCAAGCCAGTGGCATGTGGCTGATAGGGGGTGTGGCCTTC
This sequence comes from Pipa parva, assembly GCA_019650415.1. Taxonomy (NCBI): domain Eukaryota; kingdom Metazoa; phylum Chordata; class Amphibia; order Anura; family Pipidae; genus Pipa; species Pipa parva. Next base: position 14,326 of record WMED01003135.1, read on the forward strand.
CAATTTCAGCAGAACTTCTGGGACCATATGCCAAAAAGGTGTGGTTAAGATAGATGTTATGTGACTATAAATTGTTAATAAATGCTGTGTCCTTTCAACCACAAAGAATGGTGAGTGTTTTGTTTGTTTGGGTTAGGGTTATAGGATCATAAAGTTAAATTAAAACTGTTCATCAAACCTTCACCAGTTGTGAACTTAGTGAACACTGTTGTAATACATTTGCTTCCTCATCATGGGGCATGACATTAGCTTTCTCTCTACAGCTAATTTGTTGTATGTATGTATAATTTTATTTATATACTGTAGCACCACAAAATATATGCAGCGCTGTAAAATTCAGCAATACAAGTATAATACAGACAAGGGAAAAGTGCATTGTACAATACAAGTATAATATCACAAGGATACTTCACTTTAAGTGCTAGGTTGTGGTTGACACAAGAGGTTGGAGGTCCTGCCCATTGTAAAAATGGTTTTGACCCTGTGGTAAATCACTTGGTCACGTGGCCTCGGCTGCTGTGGTCATGTGACCCAAGTCAAGCTGGGTCAGCAAGCTGGCAAAAAAATTATCCCTGGTATAGTACATCAAATTATTTCTATACTGAGCAATAGGTATTTTTATGCCTACTTTCATAGCACAATTTATCATTTCAACTGTAAAGTGGGATTATGGTCAATTTTTTAGCCTACAATATTTTATATATTCTGTTTTACACTGGCCAGATGCATGGTTGTAATGTATTGGAATAAACATATGTTCCATCCAAAGATGACATGATGTCTGAATAGCCTTTAGTTAAAAGACAAAGTACATGACTTCCATCCTAAAACAAAACACTCATAAATTTCTAACCATATGGTATTCATGATATTTATATAACTACATACAAGTAAACTTCAAACTAAGTAGTTTGCATTTTATGTTAATTCTCACATTTAATGGACATCCATGTCAATAGTCAATTAAGATTGTCATCCCTAACCCCTAATGCTTTTTTTCGATGTACACCAAAGATAAAAATCTGTAAATCTGAACAGAAAATGTTACAAGGTGCTTATATTAAAGTGTTGTTTCACTTGATATAATCATCTCAGAATCATCCATTTTAAACACCCTTATCACATGTCTGACACTGAGTCAAGTGAAGCTGGACAGTAAAGGGGGTGCAATATGAGCAGCTGGACTCATTGTATGACCACTGCGATCACTGGTACACCACTGATCATTTACAGGCTCCTAACAAACAAACCCCGATACAATAGGCTATATATATACTGTGTATATATATATATATATTGTAGCAAGAATCCCTCTCTGCACTTTTTCTATCCTATCCTTGCTTATTTTACATTCTTTAGTGGTTCTTACTTAGTATTGACAAATTAAATCACTTTGGTTACTTTTGTCTACCATTATATTAATGGTGAATAAGCTAAGACTTGTATAAGATTATTGCATCCCAAAGAGGCCTCCTCAAAAATGTTATTTAGTCTTCCACCTCTCCCAACACACAGGAATCTCTTGTGAATCCATTCAGCACCACAGAAATCTCCCATGATTCTTTGCAATCCATATCTCAGTGCAATTTCACCTATAGCATGACCTGCAGAAAATAACATCTTGTCAGGGAAATCAATGTATTAATTTGCATTGTACAAATAATGTTATGTTGCTGCTTAATAAAACAGGTTACATCTAGTGGTCAGGGCTTCTTTATCTTGCTTTCAGTGTCTACTGGTTTAATAACTTTATATGTAGACAAATTTTTGGGGGAAATTTATAAAGGTAATTTTCCATTTTGTTTAGCTGCTTTTCCACACTATTTTTCTATTTGCTAAACTTTTTGGTTCCACAAATTTATAAATGACTGATAAAGGAAAAATTAAAAAGATTGATCCATCAAAATGTGTATACTTTGCATTGTTTTCAGTGTGGTTCCCCTTCAGTTGCATACCAATATCGATATCTAAGCAAAAAAAATCATCAGAGTGTGGAAAAATTACCGGACTTAAGGGGGTTATTCATTAAGGTGCGAATTCGACTGTCGAATTCTCAAACAGCAGATTCCCATAGCAAATCCACTACAATTTCCCCATTGTAAAATCGCGACAATTTTTTAATGTTAAAATTGCAACAAATTTCCAATAATAAAGTCACGACTGCAACAATATTCTCATTATAGAGACGCGACTGTGAGAGTAGCAGCCTATTGCGACTATAGGGAGTTTTGGGTTTTCTACAGTCTAAATCAGGCGAACACTTCTTGGTTAAAAAATTTGTCTGACTGGCTTTATAAATTGATTGAAAATGAAATGAATAATATGAAAAATATTGGTGATATTTTACTACCTTTACTAAGTTTAAAAACTTTTTGACTTTTATAAATACCCCCAGGGCTGGGAAGTGGGGTAGGCATAGGCTCTGCTGAGAGGGGGGGGGGGGGGGGGGG
>WMED01003136.1:0-22774 GCA_019650415.1 Pipa parva
AACCCCCACCCTGCCTTACTTTCGGGGGGGTCCTACTTTCGGGGAAACACGGTATTACTATCATTTTTATATTTGTTTCTTTGAATTTGCATTTTAATAATGGCTTATTTTCACTTTAATAGAAATTGAGCATTCTTGAAGGTCAAAAACAATGCCAAGGTAGTTTATATTACAGAAAGATTAATTGCTATAATTGTCCTAAAGCAAGATTTAAAGGAACAGTTAAGTCCCCAGAGAAAAGTCATTTTGTGTGTTTATTATATTGTTATATAGCACACCATTTCTACCTAATGCTATATAACGGAAAGACAGTCTCCAAAATCAGTACCATAAAGTTGCTAATTGGTGACTTGATGGCATCCGATAAGGGACAATCTTTCCCAGAACTACAGTGGTATGAAGATTACGATGAGAGAAAAGTGGGTACTCTGCTTCAACCCAGGTTTTCCCTAGTAACATCCTCTGATTGGCTAAAGGATTGACTGAGGACCATTTCCCCTACACTAAGGACCACTCCCCCTGCTGTTTTGTTATTTCTTTTCTATTTATGTTTCATTATTTATTATGCTAATACGATTTGCTCAAATGCCATTTACACCAACATTTGGTAAATGTATCTTTATCAAACAGTTGCTTTTACAATCTTAACCAAATTTTGTTTCAATGGGTAGTCTTCTTCCATTATTTATGTGTAAATACGAAGCAGACAAAATAATGTCCAGTTTAAACCAATGTTGGAAAGTGTAGCATCATATGTGCCAGATGCTGTACAAAGGTCAGCTTCCTGTAAACATTATATTTATGCAAAGACAAGTAGAGTGTCTTCTTCATGCCATGCCTGAGGAAGAGACCTAAGTAGTGTGGAAAGCTTGAATTTTTAATCTAGTCAGTTAGCCAATAAAAGGTATCAGCTAGACTCTACTTGTCTCTGCTTATATCTATGGCTAACACGGTGCTGCACTCTACTTGTCTCTGCTTATATCTATGGCTAACACGGTGCTGCACTCTACTTGTCTCTGCTTATATCTATGGCTAACACAGTGCTGCACTCTACTTGTCTCTGCTTATATCTATGGCTAACATGGTGCTAGACTCTACTACATTATTTAGAAGGTAATTGATTGATGGTGCTTTTGATTTTATTAATATCTCACTGTGCAAGAACACTGCAGAAGCAGGGAATTCCAGTTACATCACAAAGGAATTGTTTCCAGGCATGCAGTAACTGAGGAGGTTTTTAAACAGAATATGTGATTATGACTAAGTACTGTATCACATAATTTAGAGGTATACAAGTAATCTAGGCAATGAATGAAGTGCTTTGAGGGAAAAATAGCAAAAAAATATATTGAATGATCTATTTAACAGGAGTAAGAATAGAGTTTTCGGCATAGACATCTATGTTCCTGCAGATTTATGATAGTTTGTGCATTTTACATTGATTTCTTCTTTAAGCTAAGTTTTATAGTTGATTTACTCTTCAAGTTTAGCTGTATAAACATAAATCCTAGGTAATTAGTATTGCTTGAGGAATGCTACCTTGTTTTTAGGTTCTATGCACTGCAAACAGATGAAGAAGCACATTTATATTAAGTGAAATTCACACAAATCCATGAACTCTGAAAATGCAGATGGCCAACTTACTTAATGAAGTTATCCACCTTTACCAAGTTTAACAGCATTTTTAAGTTTTAGCAGTAATATCCTTTTTTTTTTTTCAAATTTTGCTAAAAATAACATTTTTGAAACACACACATGGGTATTTCCCTTTATCATCAGTATGTAGACATATAAGTAAAGCCAATGATCTCTGCAGTGCTAAGGGTTGATGTCTATGCTATTTGCTGTAATAACACCTGTCCCCAGCCATAATGATGATTGCAAATTCAAACATAGTGACAGAGCCAATGAGAGAGTTTATTATGTTTTCCCAGTCGGTGTACAAATGGATTGTACACGGCGCACATAACACATTGACTCTATCTGTGCCCTGAGATTGTGACCAATATTGTGGCATGTTATACAGCAGCAGTCCACATGGTCATGTTTGTGGGCATCATGAAGAGTTGGCTTTGTCTAGATTTTCATGTACAGGTAAAACAGAGGAATACCAAACAAAGTATCATTTGTAATTTACCCAAATATTAAAATTGGATATTCTATCTTAAAAAAACAAGCGCAAAAAAAAGATATGAAAATGGTTTAAATTCATTTATAGTCTCTATATATTCGGTCTTTGCTTCTAAAAATTCCAAATTGCGTCTATAGCATATGATATTTAGTTATCTAGTTTTAAAATTTGGGCTTTTGGGCACACTTCCTCAACATGTGTTATCTAAAGCACCATAGAAATAATAGGACTGTGGTCTGTTTTATAACATGGACACTATCAGTAAAGATAAGAACAAACAGAAAGCAACAAAATTCATGAATTTACCTTTAAAGATAAACTTTTTACAAGTGTTTTTATCTATTAACTGCCATGCCAATCCAAATGAGAATTTTTAGTTCATTCAAAACTCTGCTAGCCTTTTAGAGGAAGACAGCCCCTCAACCCCTTTAATAATATGCTGCATTAGCTGAATATGAAAGGCCATGCAATATTTTCCACTTTCTTTTACAGCTATTCTTTGATGGTGTATAATATATACTGGGATGGAGGAATAAGAGCATAATTAGAATATAAGTGTGCGCACTCAAAACAATTGGATGTGGTGCAAACCCTTGGATGTTATTGTTATTATAGTGTTACCATAAACCATAGAAAAAGAAAGACTAGATAAGCTAAACAACCAATGGATTATCCCTAGACACATTCAACTACAGTAACATTTAAGCAGCTTGGTGTTTATTAAATAGTTTTAAAGAGTGGACCTGTCAGGTCCACAGACTTTTTTTTTTTAGGAAGCAGGTAGTTATTGTAGATGAATGCTAAAAACATTAATCTAAGACTGTAGTAAAAGAAGCAAATTCCCTGCTTCTTTTCTGCTCTGATGCCTGACTTGAATCTCAATTCAAGATCCCTTAAATCAGATCCCTTAAATCACGATCTAGCAGGGATCTGATTGGAGGAGCTATAATGCCAATCATCATTTAGCTCCACCCAACTCGACTTGAGACTCAAGTCGGGCATCGGAACAGAAAAGAAGTAAGGAGTTTGCATCTTTTACTATAGTCTTAGACAACTGCCTGCTTCCTAAAAAAAAGTCTTTTAAATGTACCTGACAGGTCCACTTTAATTATGCTTATTCTGTTGTATGTCCTGAGTGCTGTATTACCTTTCTTTTTATATGGAGGAAGAGGGAACATCACAGGAGGAATTCTGACACACATTTGTAAAATCATTATTACTATTTAAAAGCAGCTTGATTTTTTTTTCCCATTTGTTGTTTGTATAGTTGGGTGGATAGATGAAGGAAGCTATTACTTGTCTCCTAGATTTATTATTACTGAGACCTCTGCAGTAATTAATAACTCTCAGCAACTTTGTAACCAGGTTCAGAGATTTAGCAATTTAGACCTGACAGTGATTAAAACTGACCAGTCATTATATTACAGTTATTTTTGCCAAATGTGCTCCAGCTAATACAGTTTTATTATTTCAGTTCTTCCCCATCAGAAATTGTTATTTCATTATTGGCTTATTTGTGAATGGGACATGTACAATTTTTATATGACTTATGATAACCAAAATTCTTCTCTTTAGCCAGAAAGTAAACCTCTTTCGTTGATAAATAATAAAATAATAAATTGATGTAATATTTAAGCATATTATATACAGTATATATATATATATATATATATATATATATGAATATAAAATCTTAGTTGCTCAAAAACATAATAAAATTAGTATTGGCGAAGGAGTGCACCAAAGTTTTGTGGTCAATAGAACCATTATGTTTTATTAGATAAGCACACCATTACAATTGTTGTTTATAGTACCATATTCTGCAGCAGTCTTTAAAATCAATGGCCTACTTTATTGCTGTGTGCATTTAATATGTTTTATTGCAAACAGATTCCCACCCAGTGTTATTGTTTTACAAATAATTTGCAATAATACATATTTATAAATTACCCCCAAAAATTTGGTATATGGCACATTTTCAGACTGATGTTATGATTCATTTCAGATCATTGACACTCTAGAATCCCTTGGGATTCCTAGCCTTTTCCTACCGGACTGAAATTTATTAAACTCGGAAAAGCCCTATTTTGCTTTTCAGAGTTTATTCCTGTGAGATCTCGGAAGTTTCTCGCATGTAAATATCGCAAGATTTTTTTTTTGGATCGATATTTACCAACAGAAACTTTCAATTGAGTTTTTCTATCTCGATTTTTCAATAAAAAGGTAGCCATACTACTAATGTAAAGTATGGCTACCTTCTATCGAAAATATTGATCGAATTTTTTTTACTGCATGAACAGCCAAGAGGTTCTCGGGATAAGCTTGATAAAGTGAAATCGGGCTTTTCCAAGTTTAATAAATTTCACCCATATACATGGAAAGTTTTGTTAATTTTGCCCACCTTAAAAACCTTCCTTAGTGAAATGCCTCTTATTTTAGAAAGATTTGTATATGTAATGCATATTAATTTATTAGTAATTCCGCTAAGTATATTCATAGTTAAATATTTTCAATACTTTTGCAGGTTTCTGGAAAAAAAAAATACCCATCAATAATAATTTGCAAACCATTTTATCATAACTTATACAAGTTATGATTTATTACCTATGATCTTGAGGAGCTATTACATTCTTGAAAAAAAATGTGAAGATCTAGCTTGTCTTCTCTTGTTTTCTATTGCCATAAGGATAGTTACACAACATCTGCTGCAATATAACAAAATTGAATTAAATGTTTTGTAAAATATGATTTCATCTAGGATATGAAGCTAACAATGTATGGCACTGATATTAAATGCAAAGTCTGTTTATTTTTGCCTTGCATAAACAAACATTGTTGCTCACTTTCTTGAAGTTGAAAATGTTTGTAGATTTTTTGGGGGACTAACTGTGCATACATTTTTCTTATAATTTTTTTTATTTTATTTCATTTTTTTTTTAATTAAAAAATGTAGATATGTACGAAACTGGAGGGTAAATTTTCTTGTGTGGGGAGGCTAAAGATATATATGTATATTAATGATTGCAGCATGAAATTCATATGCCGAGTGGCAGATAAAGCAACAGCGCAGTACATTTAAAAAACAGTGAATTTATGAAGACCTCGTGTAACAAAATGCTGCGCATAATTATTTGAGCCTGTGCAATATGAGAATATTGTACAATTTTTATATTAGAAAAAAATAATCTAATTAATGGAGGGTGGTATGACTTTAAAAAATAAAATAAAATAAAAGGACCAGTTTGAAATTGCTAATCAGAGTTTGTAAAGTCATATCCCGTGGTGAAGCAGTAATAAAGTGCATCTTATTGCAGGGATATTTTGGTTGTAGTGATAGGAGAAATAAACATGCAAATGAAGATTTAATGTAAAATGAATTATTCAGAGGCACTAATGTTCTTTCTTCAGAATGCTTATAGCTGTCAATAATACTGTTTAATAATAACACCAAGCTGAAGTGAAGCCTTTCTTGCCCATGTCTGTAAATGTTATTTTATTTAGAAAAATATAATATAACCCCTGTTAAGGAAAAAAAAAAAGAATGATTTCAGTATTTTTTCATGAGTTGCCAAAGTTGTCATAAACACTACAATGTTATGTAATATTAGTGATCAAAATAAGCAGGTCCTTGTATTAGACACATGCCGCATTAAGTGACATAAGTCATTAAGTGACATATATATATGTAGGCAGGATATTTCTAGTATTATAATCTGTGCTCACCTCCTTGCTAAAAGAGTCTTTGGGTGTTGCTTTCAGTGATTCAGACAAACAATCCAGCTTAAGTGCAGTCAATGGGTGAACCTTAAAGTATCAACACTTTTATTAAAGCTACTAGTCAACAGATGTTTAAACGGGAACATGACTAGGATTAGATTATAGGATTAGATTATAGGATAAGATGCCCTGCAACATTGCATTGAAGTGCTAAAGGTATATAGACAGGAGATTTAGAGGCATTAAGTTGATGAACAGAAAGGCAGCCAAATAAACAGACTTGTTGAAGGTCTGAATAGAGGTACTAGAAACACCTCCATATCTCAAACCCATCACAAAACCTAGTGTTCCTAGATTTATCAGTGTTTATTACCTAGGTTTTATGTTTTTCTGTTGATAATCATACTTTTTTCTACTTTATAATGGTAGAAGGCAATTGGTAATTATCGCATCCAGTGAACTCATAAGTAGACTGACAAGTCTGGTTGGTGATACATACAAACATCAAACGGCTCTATCCCTTAAGTTAAAAAGCTCTTTTACTCACACCATTTGGCTTCTACTGTGTACTCTAGAGGGATTAAGGCAGACTCCAACACCCAGAAAGTAACTTTGTAGATAAAAAGTCTGGTTGGTGTGCCAGAATTTTATTAGTAAGTAAAGATGGTCCATTTTGACAATTAACTACAGAAGGTGGCAACACAGGGGACCAGACAGCTGCTAAAAAATTGACTTTGAACATAAGGAAGGAATCCTAGGAAATCCTAGGAAGCAGGTTACTTCCTGCAGTTGAACCCTTCAGGTGTGTTAGCAGGACAAGTAAAAGATAAACCTAGTCCTACTTGTAGTACAGGTAAGTAAATCTTCCAAATTCTGGACTTAGGGAGTCTTAAGTGGACAGAGTGGAAAAAGCTGGAGAAGTACCAAGTGCTGGGTAACCATATTTCCACTGATTTCATTATTCTGCAGAAAAAAAAACATCTCAAAGTGTATCTGACACGTTACACCAAGAGCTCTTAAAGTTTGGGAGATTTATTAACAGTATCTTCCCATCAACTGATCATCTAGCCAGTGTCATTCATTTATTTAGTTTTAATTTCTTATGTTGATTGCTAAACCCATCCGAACATTCAGGGTGCCATTTTCTTGGTCTTCAGGGCTATCATGTCTTTCTATAAAGCCAATGACTTTAGGTTCCAGGTGGTCTGCTATAGAAGATATAGTTGAAAGAGGATTGTATATTAATTGCGTATTATTCATTTTGCTGTTTAAGTTAAGAGTTCCAAATTCAAAGGTTGTACAGTACAATTTAGAACTGTTTCAAATACTTTTGTGATTTGTAAGAAATTAAAGCCCATCTATGTCCTATCCATATATATATATTAATTATAGTTTATCAATTTAAGCTGGAAATGTAAGTGTTCTTTCACCAACTACAGAAGAATATCTGACAATATATAACTTAGCAGCAGAAACAAGCATAAACAAAATGTTTCTATCTTGTCCTTTGTGACTGAATCTAAAATGTACTTGATTAATGAATACCTATCAAGAACAGTTGTTTGCAGAATTTTTTTTTTAACACAAGCAAAAATCTAAAAATCAAGTACATACTTTTATTTTTTTTTAACCACATTGTCTGTAACAAACACAATACTATTCAATGCCATTACGTTTCTGAATGAAATAACTTTTTGTCTATAATTGAAAAGACGTAAGTATTTGGTTAACGCTTGTTTTATTTTCTGAATGATAAAAGGGTAACATCCTCAGCATTTTCTATCATTAAATAGAAACCTGCTGCTATGCTGGGCGTATCATCAGGTAATTTTAAAAGGAGGATTCTGTTATGGAAGTTAATAAAAATTGATAATGGAATTTAATTATCATCGTACACTGCAACTGGGGATAAATATGTCTGAAGAATACATGTAGAAGATTAGAAGATTAGTTTGCATGAATAAGCAGTCAAAGTAACAAATACATAATTATGAGAAGCTATGTGTGTATTATCAGGGTTCTATTAGTCAATAACAAAAGGTGAAAAAACTGCTCCCTTTGCTAGTTTGATACAGGAAATTTAATTTTGTTTTTTTTTCATGTTGTCTCTGCTCATTTCTGGGCAATAAACAGAAATATTTCTCTAGAGAGTTTGGTTATATTTTTTTAAGGCATATATATCTGTGTAGACTGTAATAATGCTTTAGACGAGAAATAAGCAAGTTGAATCAATATTACTGATTACTAGCGGATATTAGTATTGATGCTGGTATTTCCATTCACTAAGCTTATTTGAAAGGTACAAGGATATCCTTGTTCATTTTCAAAATGCAAATAATTGTAGCCATTTTGTGTTTTTCCACATGTGAATGTAGATCACACCATCTAAATAATGGTTATGTCACTCGTATTTTACTTGAAGTGGTATTAATGTAAATGCAATGTATACTTTGTTGTCCATTCTCAGATACAAGGAAACATTTTACCCCACGGCTGTGAGTGTAAAGACAGCATCAGAAGGATTTGCAGTCTAATTTAGTTTAGTAGTTTAATTTCGGTGGACCCAGTGCAGTATCAGCATCTCTAATGCCCAAATGCCACCTTGAATTTTGATCATGGTTGTCTAATGCAGATTGTGGTTGGATGATAGGTAGGAGTAATTTGTCTGAGGGATATGGTTTGTGGCTGGGCCTCATAGTCCTGTTGCAGTAGTGACCACTACATCCCAACTAGGTTTGACCACTGCCTCATTTTATAGAATTCTAAAGATGTAAAGAGTTTTGTTACTCCATTTTGGAACACATTAACACTCTCGGTCCACAAACCCCATCAATTCTCTTCATAAACTAGATCCAAAATAAATACCTGTTAAAAGCAAAAAAGAAAAATAGCATATGGATTTTCATATACCTTATCCCTGAAGGATTTTTGTAACATTATTTTCTTTAAAGTTAAATTCCTGATGTTTACTACTTTGTATCTTCTAATTGGAGCTATTCATCTTTTGGGCCAACACAACCCCCTTTATTCCAATTCAATTCAGTGGCAGTTTAGATAATACATATTCATTTTAATGTCCTAAAAACAAAGTTAAATGAAATGTATTTTTAAAATAAAATTAAATATACAGATATTTATTTCACTGTCCTTGTAAGAGAAACACTTGATAATCTATCTCTTACATGTATAACAATAGGACTAGGCAGGGGTTTGTTTACTTAGTAAAAATATGCAAGATTGTTGCAATCATAAGAAAACAAAAACAAACTCAAAATAATGCAGATCAGGAATTCAATGTCAAAGATATATTTTACCAGCTCAACTGCCATACCAATCCAAATTTTTATTTTTTTTTTTGCTGGTGTTACTGGTTATTTGTTTTTTGTGTTTCAAAAACAGTTCATACAAGTATTCCCATAGAAGCAGTCTCTGGAAGAGTTAAGGTGTATGTAAACCCTATATATAAATAAAGCTCTGTTTACCTACTGTCAAGAAATAAATCGATTAAGAAATTCCTGACTCACCTCTTAACTCAGCAGAGCTCAATATCCCTCTGCAACTGCATTGTCTCAGTGAAGGTCTTTCTGCTATGGGCAGTATAGGTTTAAAGACATGCCTCCTCCTCTAACTGACTTTTCTCTCCACAGTTGACTGGTCCGACCGGTCGGGACAGGTATTATCTGTGCATGCTCAAGGCTACAAACAGGCTTTTCAGATAGGAGAGGAGGAGGAGAGATCGTGTCTCTCTGTATAGTTTGTGATGTCACTTGGGGTGGGGCTTATTGGCACTGCTGTGGAAGAATCTGTACACAGAATGGGAGGGAGAGCAGGGCTGTTTGATTAAGAGGTGAGAACTCCTGATCCCAAAATAATTTTTATCCAAGAATATCTAAAACAAGCGCAAAACACAATGGCACTATATAGTGCATTACCAGATAAACTTTTTCAAATATAGGTTATATATAACCTATATTTGAAAAAGTTTATCTGGTAATGCACTATATAGTGTCATTGTGTTTTGCTCTTGTTTCAGATATTCTTGGATACTACATCTATTGAGGATTGTGAATTTGCCTCGCAGAAAATCAAGCTGCATATATATTTTTACCTTTGAACTTCGGTTTTCTGGACATTTGGACTTATTTTTGTTTTTTCGATTTCACATTTTTCATTTTGTTTTAAATTGAAATTTTCACCAATTAGCGCTTTGCCTTATCTTTCTAACCTGAAAATAATTTTTATATTTTAATGTTTAAGTTTAGGTTTATACTTTATAAATGTAAAATATATGTATTGTTTTGTCCATAACTTTACTTACACTTTAAAATATATATTTATTACAACTGAAGATCAACTGGCATAAAAGCTGCCAGCCTTGACCATAAATACCCCTTTAATAATTCTATCACTGTTTTAGTCTTGTTGGAGTACGTGTTTAATTTATTATATTCAACCCATTTATAGCTGACATTAATCTAATTTTTCGTAACACCAGATCAGGATAAAGCATTTTATTTCCATTTTATATAGACTTTTGTAGTTTTATGTAAAAAAAAAACAAAAAAACAAAAAAACAACACCAGCATGTAAATTTATTTTTCTGTATCAACAATGTCAATAACAGCTAAAATATTAGCAAGAGCAATGACCTATAGAATTATGGAACACAGTGCTATGTTCAATACAGATTGATTTTGAATTAAATGTTTATATTCTTTTTAAGAACTAGTAAAAGCAAAATACAGGTTAATGGCATGTGATCTTTTACAATACATCTTGACCTGTATTAAATTGCTGCGGTGATGTGCTTGCAACTCCTTGAATGACACACTACAAGATTTATTTTCTTGCACATAGCAGGCCAAATAAAAAATAATAATAATAAAAAAAAGATGGCTTTCATTGCTGCTTGCTAAGGAAGTGTCTGGTCTCTCATAGAGTGTTTAGCGGTGATGAGAGTGACAGATAACTTAACAGGCTGGAAGGGCACCAAACTGCTTCTAAACTGTCATGCACTTTATCTATTACTCAAACCTAGATGAAAGGAAATGTGGAAGCCGATGAGCAAGGTCAGTCATAAATCCTAGAGAGATTTCTAGTAGAAGAGTTTTCTGTTTTTATTTATTTGTTTTCTTGGAACGTGAATGACAATAAATTGTTTTATTCCTCATGGTTAATAAATAATTAAAGTTTAATCACCTTCAGAAATAATATTATAGCAGACTATATAAATATATGTGTGTGTATATATATATATATATGTATATATATATATATATATATATATATATATATATATATATATATATATATATATATATATATATATATATATACATATATATGTGTGTTTAAATTATGTTTAAAAAATTGTAATAAAGAATGAGCCTGTTCAGCCACTATAGCTTTTACATGATGTCACAGAAGTCACTGTGCACATACTAGTGTCTGTTACAAACTGGACGATCGGAGGGATCACACGGACATAACTAATTGCAAAGATTGTTTTATTTTATTTAATAGGCTTTAAACAATGCTTTATGTTATGTACAGTATTTCTTAACATTCCATACCAGTAGACGTCCTCATATTAAACTTATTGGAGTAATGTAGCCTATGCACATTGTGATTACACTAATTGAATAAACTATTTTCACACATTCCCACTTCTTGTTTTAACCACACCTATTGAAGGGAGGTTTTGTTCCCCCCCGAAACGCTGTTGTATGTGAAGAAGGCACAATAAAAAATATAGTTTTGGAGTAATCTGTCTACCTTTTTGTACTTTCCTACATTAGTGACTTAGGAGGGAATTCAGCATGCAGCGAAGTGAGCTCCGAAGCCTTTGGCTCACTTCGCAAATGGTATTATGCGCAAGCTGATGTCCTGCATGCGGACAACAGTATGCGCATTAAAGGGATTCCCGTCTCGGCGAGACCAAAACAGTTGCCTCGCCAAGACGGGAATCCCTTTAATGCGCATGCTGATGTCTGCGCGCAGGACATCAGCATGCGCATAATACCATTTGCAAAGTGAGCCGAAGGCTTCGGAGCTCACTTCACTGCATGCCGAATTTCCCCCTTAGTGTCAGAGAGTCACTGCTGTGAAGTACTTATGCTTTAGGAGTGCTTGTATTATATATTTGTAAGTTTGAAATTTATGCTTACATGGAAGTGAAACTACAACACTTCCTGGTTACTCTGCATGGCACATGGTGCAAGAGCATGCCTGATGGCTTCTCTTTTAAGATGGCACAGGTATACTTTTTATGGATTAATAGAGTAATATGTGAGTTTATGGAGTATTAGATTTACTGTTTCTAATATTAATCTTCTTGATGCCTACAGCAAACTGGGCATTGTGGGCAGAGTGTTTAGCCATTATATTATAAAGATAGGCTGACCATCACCATTAGTGGATTAACAAGACTTGGATTTAATACTAAGGGACAGCTTGCGCTTTTAAATTGTTAGGGGAATATTTACAAAAGTCAAAAGATTTTCAACTAGTTATTACTGGAAAAGCAGCCTATCGCCATACATTCACCTATTTACAAAGCTGTTTAAAGCAAATTTTTTCAAACAAAAAAACATTATTCCCTATGGAGCTGGTCCTGTCTCTTAGCTACAGTTGAAAAGTTTTCCCCTTAACAAATAATATTAATCTATAATAGAAGGTAACCCTAATACAAAACCGCTACAAAGTGTGCCACTTTCAACGGACTGGTATTTATCAAAAATAATACTGTTCGAGGGCAACTTTCTTTTGTCCATGAATCCCTATATAAATCAGCAGAATCGCAAGGTACAGGGAAATGAACATTAACAGCAAAACAGAATAAAACTAATCAAAAAGGTTGAAATGGTCTTAAATATCCCCATAAAACTTCACTCTTCCATCCAGCTTGAGATCTAATTTAAAAAATATTCTATTGTTTGACCATGGAATGTGCTGCTATCCAAAGTTTTCCTTGGATATCACTGAGGTTAGGTTTGCCTGAAATTTTACAAATATGCAGTGATTAAAGGAAGAAACATAGTGACTCTAGACTAAGGAAGGATTTTGTGGCTTCAGTTCAAGAATTTGCATTTATGTGCAGTAATTTATTTAAAGTACAAATTAATTTAAAGTACAATAGACCCTGGGTGGCAATCAAGAACTATCTCTTTGTAGCAGATTTTATTAAATCTTGTTCTGACTACCAGTTCTCTTTTACGTGGAGTGGACTGCAGAACTTCAAGGAATGTTGGTAGGTCCTACCTTACTTCCCTGCCATGTCAATTTAGGGATGTACGGCACTCTCCATATGCTTGTGCAGGTTTAAAGGACAGAATTGAGAGACTTGAAAATATGTCATCTTTCACAGCATAAATAGAACCGGGTACGATAATTTAAACTAGAAACTCATTCTCTCACAAATTCAGAAAGAAAAAGAAAGCGTCTATTGTTCCTGTAAGATTTTTTTCCATGCTTTTAATTCCAGCATGCACCTGCAATCATCTCTTAATTAGACATTTGTTAATGTATTCTTATAAACATTACTTGTGTATTTATGTGCTAACAATAGTCCTACAGGGATATCAGACACAGAAATGTAGAGGCATTTATTTTAATATGTTTTTAAACACCCCCCCCCCAAAAAAAAAGAAAATTAATAATCTAAGAATCAAACCACTAGTGAATATACTCAGTCATAATGGCTTGTACTTTCACATGCATGGTCACAATTTCAGAATTACAGATAAAGCTAAATCAGTGATAAGTCTTGCTTATCAGCTTAGAAGCAAATTTCCCGTAAGAAAGCAGCTCCTGTAGATAAGATATAATTAATTTAGACATTTAAGTATACTAACCTGTAACATGAAACATATTTGTATCCAATTAACGGTATTGATTATTTTGCCTTATTTTATATAGAAGGTGGAGCAAGGTCACAAGAGACATCTGGAAGAGAAAGGGGCAAAAGGAAAAAAAATGCATCAAGCCGAAGATCTAATTCCTTCATTGCTTTTTGATAGTAACTCTGCTAGACGTCGGGCTCCTTTCTCCTGAATTACATTGAATTACTGAGAAGCCATGCCACCAGTTTCACATTTAACTTATCCCAGGGGAATGTGAGGACCAAGCATAGTATGTGCATAAATGCAATCATTTTTTCTGTTGTGTAAGGAAAAATGAACAACCCTTTCCCACTTCGTCAATATAATTACGCCCTTGTCTTTTTAGCTAGAAAGTAAAGGTTGATTTAAAACCTAGGTTCTGGAGAAAGAAAAATAAAAAGGGCTTTAATGGATTTATTTGTGTAAAAAAAACAATAACTTATCCTTTAATTTTTAGTTGCATCAAATTTATTGATTCTGAACATGTTTTGGTCATAAATTAATAATGTGAAATAAACTTTCCTTATTTAACAGTGAATTCAAAATGAATTATTAAAAGTTTCTGAAGATAATGGGAGAAATGTATAAAGTGGTGACATCATAATGTCAAAATGGGCAATTAAAATTAACCACTTGCATCACTGCAACTATGCCTAATGATAACTTAACCTTTATTGTACGCAAAGGACACAAACGGGAATTATTAACATTTTCACAAATGAGTAACTGTCTCTCTAATTCCTAGGTTCATGCAGGCATTAAGATTACTGCCTAAAATTGGTTCTAAAATCATATCCCCCAACAGTCCTGTTTTCTGGACCCATGTTCACAGGTTTTTTCCCCTGGTTCCAGTGGTCCAGTCTTACCCCCAAACTCCAAGAGTTCCCCCCTTACCTCAAGGACATCACCAGTGCAGGGAGAAGTAGGCCATGTGCTGGTGTCTTCACAGATGAGGTCACTGGTGTACCAGCCAATCGGGAACAAGAGGGGCAGTGCATTGTGAGGTCAGTCGGGTAGACTGGGAGTTATGTAAAAGTGTTCTGAATTTCCTGCTTGGTCTTAAACATTGATTTAATAAAAAAAATGCAGATATAACTGAACACAAAAAATATACCCAATTTGAAAAACATTTGTTTTACATAACAGTATTGGATACATTTTCCCCATTGAGTAAAGAAGAGTGAAGTATAGTGCTTACTTTTATCTGAAGAATCTTACATTCACTAGCACTATAATATAATAATAATTATCACAAAAATTATACACACACTGATTTTTTTTTTAAAGATTTTAATTAGCATCTTGGGAAAGTGGAGAAAGGACACTCCATTTAAACGTAACAACACAGTTGGGGTACCTTTGCTTGTTTCTATGGGTAACAGGCACGCTCCTTTAGTACTGTAGTTTATTTTAATCTTTAGTTGTTTAGTTATTTATTTTGTATTAATAAATAAATGCAAAGTATGTTAGCCAATGCACAAATAAACAATTGCTTATAGCAGTCAACAAAGCATTGCTGTTTACTATGTGAAAGTGGATTAAACTTTTAGTATACCAAGAAAACAAATCTACTGGAAATTTACAATTTTATGATTTTATGAAAACTCACATTTTTTTTTTATATAAGAAAAATCTATATCAGGAATACCAAAACCCTAGTAAAAATAGGACTATAAATATAAATGCAATTATGCAGTTATAGACTCCTTTTGCTTAATAGAAAAAAAAAGAAGTTTTTTTTTTATAATATGTGTGTTGGGGCTTATGAAATGTCTGCTATAAGATTAGGTTCTACTACAAGCTGTAGACTTCTGATACATGAGATGCATTGTGTTTTAATGTTGAACAGAGCAATTTCTGCATGTTTTACAACTTCTGAATAGAAAAGTTCCAGATATCAAAGTTGAATGGAAAATAATCATCATAGCAGTTAAAAGAATCTTCCATTCTCTTTAAATTAATCATTTTTTGTGTGTGGGTAGATGACAGGCTGCTACCAGTTGCCAGACATTTTATATTCATGCCACTGATTAAACAGGGAAGATTTTTTAATGCTTCTGGAGCTGTAATAATGTACTGTGCAGCATTGTTTATTCAACACATTTTACATTCATTATTAATTTCATTTCTGTTCTTTCTGTGCTGACTTAGCGCAAGTACCGGCAACGGCAAATAGATTAGGTTATAAATGAAAGGCTACAGGTTTTTAGTTCACTGACATTAAACAGATGGTAGACTCTCTAGGTTATGAAATCTCCCATATACCGATATATATACTGTTCCGATCAATTAGGGGTCAGTGGGTTCCATAAAAGTAGAAACAATTTGAAAAGAAAAAATATGTTTAAACTAAGCAGATGCCAGACTCTATTTTGAGGGGCATATTTACTAAGAACATTTTGACACTAATGATTTCACCCCATTGCACTGTCAATTTTTATTTCTCCAATTTATAAAGGATCAATAAAAAAATGTTTCCCCATTCATATATATACCGTGTGTGTATATGTGTGTATATATATATATATATATATATATATATATATCGTTACTGGTAAATATCGTTCTGTTGACAAGAGCACACTTTAAAAAATTTTCCTATGACGGTTCCATTCATTATAAATTAGGCTATTTCTCCTGCATTTACTAGTCGAAAATTATTTAAACTTTAGTATCTTTGTCACTATAGTGTCCCCTTTATTACATTCAGCTACTGGCACTTAAAGCCACCTTCTTGTCTGTGCACAATTTGTTTCAGCATATTAAAATTATTTGATCAGCCTCCATTATGATTATCACCTTGATGAACATCCGTCATGGCATTACTATATACCTAAAAACGGACTTTGGGCTAGTTACTGTATCCCTGTGTTTTAATGACAGTGCTTATAATGAATTTCCTATGTAATATTTTTATTTATCCAAGGTAGCAATTCATTTCACATGCTACCACTGGCAATAATTTAAATAAAAACCTTTGTCGTTCACTGAAACACCTGCATAGTATCTCACAGTATGTGGAAGAAATGCTTTCACCAGATTGGGAAGCAAGAGAAATATTCTGTAAAATTGGCACTTTGGATATCTTGAGAACACACATTATGTGCCATAAAGCACAGATGTCCCAAGCAATATTTGTGGTGACTAAATAATTGAGAAACAGATATTAAGCTTTCCATTCAGTACAATATGTATTTTCTGCACCACCTACACAATGCACATTCCTATTGCTACCTCTGATCTGAGTGGGTTGTCATCACCAGTTGGATATGACCTAATATAATTAACACTATTTTAAATGTTAACTCTATGGTTCTTCATCCTAACACACACATCAATGCTTTGCATTTGAAAAATATATTCAGCAGAGAATATATTTTTTAAAAAAAACATGATTTATGTTTTTGTGCAAATATGTAGAAAAATACATTTCGTAGGTTCTTTAATGATTTTTTTTCTATAATATTTTCTATTCTATTTTGTGAACTAATAGTTTGGAATCCTGTAAACATGTTGGTGAATTTAAAGCTTCACAAGCAAACATGATACTTGTTGCACTTATTTAATTACAGATCATCTGCAAACTATTCACTGCCATTGTCAATGTTTAATAGCCATTATAATGGGAAGATGGTTGCTTTTTTCTGGTAACAAACCAGTTAATATTTTGTCTACTTATTTATCATGCAAACAATGATGGGGACAATCAGTAACATAATTAATATTTGAAAGCTTTATTCTGAGGGTGTAAACATTTTAAAGAAAAATTCATAGGGTTTTCATGGAGGTATACTTGCCATAGACAAGTTCCTCTCATATATGCACCTAATCAGTAATTGGATACTGGAAAAAACGTATTAGAAGTCTGCTTTCTAGATGTAGAAATAACATTGGCTATCAGCTATTAAACATTTGATATTAAAGTGTCTTCATCCAGACAGTTTAGTCATATCCATAGAAATAAATTGTAAATTGAAAACCTTTACAAGTAAATCATTCTGACTCTCAGGGGATTATTGACTAAAGTGAGAATGCCCTATGTCCCGATTCTCTCTCCTTATTGACTAAACAGTGGATTCCCATAGTAAAGTCATGACCAATTTTCTTAATGACGTTGCGACAGTAGCCATCTATTGGGTAGTGTGTGATCCTTGTTAAGCTGGCAAATTCACACCTTTACATGACAATTCAGACCTAAGTCAGTAACCCCCTTAGTTTTTGTGGTGACTAGCCTTTTCCTTTTAAAACTGCATTGATTATCTTGAGTACACTCATGTCCGGAAAACAATCAGGAAATTGGCTGGTAGGTTTTCCTTGGCATCTTGGGGAACCTGCCACAGTATTGCAGTATTTGGCTGTAATGCTGTCATGAGTTGGGCTTGCATGAAGAAGCAGCAATAGAATAATGAGCAACGATGTATTATAAGCATTGAAATCTACTGATGAAAAATGAATGTTTACACAGAATGGCTAAACTGAGGCAAACAATATGGTATCTTCCACTTCAAAACATAACTGCAATGATGCAAATAAATAGTTTTTTTACTACACTATGTTCTGTCTAATGTCTATTTAAAGGAATACTTAATAAGGGGGTTATTCACTAAAATCCAAATTGTTGCGTATAGGTGCAAATTCGTCTGATAAAGACAGTTGCAATAGGCTGCTACTGTCGCAGTCGCATCTTTATAATGAGAATATTGTCGCAGTCGCGACTTTATTATGAGGAAATTGTCGCAATCTTAACATTAAAAAATTATCTCGACTTTACAATGGGAAAATTGTAGCGGATTTGTTATGGGCATCTGCTGTTTGCGAATTCGACAGTCGAATTTGCACCTTAGTGAATAAACCCCCTGAGTCACTTATAATTATTTGCCTGAATTGTTGATTTTTTTTTTTTTGTAATTTACAATATTTGATTTTTGCCCTTTTTCAAATGATTTAAGATCTCCGTTTATTTGTGCTTTATAACAAAAGTCAGTCCTCTCTAGTGGTTCCTTGGTATTTCATTTCAGGGATTTGATTTAAAAACCAGAGAACTGTGAGAAACTTTCAGATGTGCAATCTCAGGGGGTTTTTGGCTGCCACTTTCTTTCCGATTTGTTTTGTTTCAAAATTCCCAAATCTGCTGGTCAAGATTCCAAAGCAGCATCTAAAGAGGACATAGGTGAGAATGAGGTGGCTTCTGTTAGCAATTATATATTCCTAACCACTAAGTATAGATACAGCAAAATCATGATTTTAACTGTTGATAACAAAACAGTTCCTTTAAGGCCACATACACACCATTTTTCTACTTATTATAAATGTGCATTACACATACAATACAGTTTACCTATATGACTTTACTGGCAACTTTACTAACAAACTGACATACATGTAGTGTTTAATTGTAATGTGTTTTTTTACCTTTGATTCTCAATATATGTTGTTTGATTTTTCTTAAGAAAGTGACAAACTGTTGGTTCATTTTCTGATGTCATTTAAATTGTAATACTCTAAATTCATTTTATATTCCCCATTGTGGAATTTCAGACTGGAAAATCACATATGCCAGACATGGCACATGTAAATGACTTATCAAAATTGGTTGATTTAATTTGAAATTATTGCTTTGATTATTTTTTTCTTAAATTATTACTGCTTAATTCTGGATATGGACACATGACTGTACCAAAAAATGTTTAGTATATTGATACATTGAAACACCTTTACTAAAGTCAAACAGGTTTTTAAACTAGTAAACGTCTTTATTTAACAATATCACTGTTTTTTCCTAAACTAAAATTGACAGCGAAATGGGGTGAAATAAATCAGTCTGGTCTATTTGGTCTTAATAAATATATCCCGCTGCATGTCAAGCATACTTTGGTACCTAATGTTGTTTAAACATATTGATACTAGCGACCTACCCATTACTGGTTTACTTTTTCAAACATAGTTATTCCTGCCATGGGTTACACCTGTCTTTTTTAATTGGTTTGGCTGGAAACTTTTGAGTTTCTGAGTTGACTATTGCTTGGATGCTCCTTTGCATTATGTAGCAGCTTGTAACATTGCACCACTATTTGCTAGCTCCTTGATCCTGCTCCATATAATGCTTGGATGCCCAATGTGAATCTCATGTTGTTTTCCTGTTTTCTCTTCTTCTCTTCATTGAATATGCACCTTTCATACTTCGTTTAGGCAATGGAACTATGAACAAACTATCGGTTGCATTAGAGTAGCACTGTGAACCTAACCAAATGCTTGCATTAAGTCCTGTGTAAGATCAAAATCTAATACATTGAAATAATCAGCTTATGAACATATCTATTGCATTGCCATTTACAGTATATATGTGTAAGAAATTTAACAGTACAGTATTGTTAAGAATGGATCATTTTAAGTGATTGTTTCTATTTATGGTCATTTCCTTGGCAATGTCTTTAACCCCATTTAATGGTTGTTTTTACTATGAAAAAATGACATATTGTTTCTATTGACTCTTCCAAATGAACTTTTTATCGGCATTTTCTGGATTTTTTTGAAACGCAAGGCATGATATTATTAACTTATATGTATTGAGTTAAACTGTTAAAACATCTGACCAGTGCACTCATACTGAACAGTATCCTTTCTTTTTCATCTTTTCTGGTGTGTAAAGATAAATCTTCTTCTCTGTATTGTGAAAATCTGCGTGGACTGGTATATTGAATCAGAAAATTTAGCTGGTGCAATGCTAGGGCAAAATGATCATAATTATCATCACCCAAGTAGAACTCAAATTAAATGGTACTTCTTGCATTCATTAAGTGTCTCTAATGCCTTAGATAACCTAACAAGGCTTACTACCGTAAATAGGGATGCTTTAAAGACTATGGTGGTTATTCACTAAAGTCTGAATTGTTGCGTATTGGTGTGAATTCGCCAGATAAAGACAGTTGCAATAGGCTGCTACTGTTGCAGTCACATCTTTATAATGAGAATATTGTCATAGTAGTGACTTTATTATGGTAAAATTGTCGCAATATTAACTTTTAAAAAATTGTCGTGGCTTTACAATGGAAAATTGTCGCGGATTTGCTATGGGAATCCGCTGTTTGAGAATTCTACAGTCGAATTCGCACGTTAGTGAATAACCCCCTATATCTGACAAAAAAGAGATACCTAAATGTACATTTTTGTATGCAATGAGTAGTGTGCTGAGTGTAATGTATGCACTATATAATGCTGATTTTGATGTAGAGATATACAAAAAACCATGTGGTGGGTATTTGAGGACAATGGAGGTCAGTGGCGACCCTTTGGGACCAATATGCTCTTCCCTATTTACCATTTGAAGAGAGAGAAAGTTGGCTTCTATAAGCAAATTCCAAACCACTGAAAATAAGTAAATAATACATATTTCAAAATAATTCCTTCATTTGAAAAATATTAAATATAATCTTCCAGAGCAAATGATTTGAAGTATTATTTTTTCAGAACAACTAAATGAAATTTAAGTGTATTTTTATTCTCTTTGTATTATTTTAGAGAATACAAAGAAAACAACCTTTTTATAAAGCTAGTAGTTATCAAATCTAGAAGTTCTCATTAAAATAGTAATATTAGAAAATAAGTTGTAATCATCAAACTTTGTTAAACTTATTAGTTGTTTGTTTCTGCAATAAACTTTAGAAAACAAGAAGTATATGCACTGGCTACTACAATGGAGCACATCCAAGTTAAAACCTTATACATACTGTATGTAACTTACTTCCACACATTTCTGTATAGGTCATAATATTGTTCTTGACACAATGAAGATAATTATGACACTCTATAGTAAATTTATTTGTAAATATCAACATTTTATTATGTGTAAAGCAAATGTATAGACAGAGACAAATAGAGTATAGGTGATACCTTTTATTTATACAGAAACTGGTACACTATACTAAAATCTTATCAGTTTTACTATGGTGTACCAGTTTCTGTATAAATTTGTCACTCTTAAGTTTTTTGTTCCATGTCATGCCTGAAGAAGACACCTAAGTAGTGTGGAACGCTTGCATTTGCCATCTATTCAGTTAGCCAATAAATGGTATCACCTATACTCTACCTGTCTCTGCTTATATCTATGGCTAACACGGTGCTACACTCTACTTCAACTGAATAGACAGACTTTCACCACTGATTAGAAAGGAAGACTTCTAAATCTTCACATCCTCATACAGAGTGCCATTCTCAGTTATGTTGAGATGGGTATCTGTCTAAGTCTGTTTTACTGTCTAAGTATTATTTTTTATTAATATTATTAGTTTTCTTTTGTTAGACCACATTTGTTTTCCAGTTGAATTAATCATGGAAGAAGTTCTACTGTTCTGTTGAAACCTTGCCTGTCTACAACTACAGCAATCCTTAGTGAAAGATCAACATCCATATACTACATTGTCATCCCAACGTGACAGCTCCCAGTTCTTAAAACATGTTTTTATTTAAGTTTTGTAAGGGGTTCCCCACATTCGAATTAGTTAAAGTGTGTTGTTGATAGCAACATTTTAAGATAGCTTGTTTTGTTTATATTTTTGTTTTTGAATTATTTGACTTTTGTTTAATAATTGATCTTTTTGGTTTGAAAAGTGTGCTGATCTTCAGCAAACCATTTATTAAATTAATCTAATAAATTACTCCAAGACTTGGTTTCATTTTTTTATTTAGAATTATTTTTAATTATTTATATTTCTGTGCAAGCCATGTACTACTGCTTTTCCATTCTGTACATTTCTCAGAGGCTTATTACTTGGTTAATGGACACTAGCAACCAGATGATTATTTACAGTAAATGAAAAAAGAATAAGAATGTAAACAAAAAAGAAAAAGTTCTAAATAAAAAAGTTCAATTTTTACAAACTGTATAGAATAAAAAAAATAATAAACAGTTTAGCCCTACCTTAGAATCCTGCCATCTGCAACGTAATAAAAAAATTTTAATTCCAAAGTGAAAAACCCCTTTAAGAATTAATAATAATAATAGATACTTTATTAATCCCGGAGGGAAATTCAAGTCATCTAGTAGCAG
>WMED01003137.1:0-22773 GCA_019650415.1 Pipa parva
GCAAAACACTTCTTTAATTAAGCACATGACTCTCCCAGCTACCCAGAGCTCGTTTTGGAATTACTATTTAATATAATTAATTGCTACAGGAAAAGTGTACAAGATGACAAATCCCAGAAGGTGCCATATATATATATATATATATATATATATATATATTTATTTGTGTACATTCTGCATTCCTGGTATTAGGGGAAATGGTAATTTTGATTCATCAAAATACAGAAAAGAAAAAAGCCCATAATAAGAAATGCAAATCATGTTTAAGGTACAGGAATTATGTTGAATAATTAATTGTGAAACAGACAAGGCAAACAGTTCAGATGGCGTAGCGCAGAAGCACAATGTAGCTTTTCAACATGCAGCCACAGCATGTGATATTTTTTACTGAAAACTGTATAATCTGAATAGGGGTTAAACAATTATAATTCATACAACTGAATGCATTAGGTAATCCAGAATAAATGGGCAGTGCGGTGGCTCAGTGGTTAGCGCTGTTGCCTTGCGCTGGGCTCTGGTTCATTCACACCCTGGACTTCATCTGCATGGAGTTTGTAGGGGGTTATTCACTAAAGTGAGACTTCTCAAACAGTGGATTCCCATACTGCGACAATTTCCCATAATAAAGTCACGAATGCGACAATATTCTCATTCTAAAGCCGCGACAGTAACAGACTATTATGACTGTCTTTAGCTGGCGAATTCACACCTATACGCAACAATTCAGACTTTAGTGAATAACCCCCGCGCACCTGCATGAGTTTCTTCCCACATTCCAAAAACACATGTGTGTGTGTGTGTGTGTGTGTAAAAACTAGATTGTAAGCTCCTTGGGACTGAAGTGAATGAGGAATCTCGGTAAAGCAATGTGCAATATATCAGTGCTATACAAATAAATAAATACAAATGAAAAGGAAGCAGATTTTTGACGTAGATGAAACAGTCGATATCGATATTTATTAAGTGGAAAAGATTTTTGTCCTGTTAATGCTGGTGAAATAGCAGCAATATATTGAGATCAACAATTTAGAAAGCCGTTAAGTGTGCGGGTTCCAACTGATTTAAATTTATCAATAATTCTTTTTGATACTGACAATTTCCTTTTTGGTCCTTTATAAATGAGCTGAATCGAAAAGCCCAACAACATGAAAAAATAATGTAGATAAAAGTCAATAAATGGAAAAAAAATTCAATAAGTTTGAAATGAGAAATATCGCCCAAAATTTTATCTCTCTCCCTCAGCACAGAATCTATGCTGAAACCTTCCCCTTAACAGTGAATATCTATCAAATCTGTGATGAAACACCCCCAAGCTACTCCCAGTCTTTTTTTAATAACATTCAGAGGCGGATTTACATCTCAGGAGCCTATAGGCACAAAATGATTGGGACCTTAAGCCACACCCAATAAATGACCACACCCATTTGTGCTGATAATCTCATACTAAATTATTATAAAGAATCCTCCTCATACCCTCCTGTCTATTCCCCTTTTGTCTCAGCTGCCTATAGGCACATGCCTCTTCCTATCGGAAAATCTGCCACTAATAACAATCATTACTAGAATGTATAGCTTTGATTACTACACCAAACTTGGGAGGCTGTATTTTGGAGCAATAATCTTGAATGTGGGTTTTAGCAGCCCCAATAAACATTAAACAGATAGAGGGTAATTTGGGGTGCTTTGATTGCTGGCTTTCACAAAAGGTCTTAGGAAAGATCTTCAACCTTTAGCAGTCACCTTTGGCTTAAGGAAGAAGCCCTTCACTACATACGCGCTTCCTTGACATACTTACTCAAGAATCCTATGGCTTTCAAGGAGATGCAGGTGTATATACCATACACTTGAGAGGGGGTTGGATGGTGCATGCAGGGATACAACAATGGAGAAGAGGTTGGAATGGGGATCGTATTACTTGACACCAGGAACTCATGACAAAATGGCATAGACTTACTCCTCTGAGGTCTATATATATATATATATATATATATATATATATATATATATATATATATATATATATATATATATATATATATATATATATAAACACTGCATGGGGGTGGGGAACTTACATTTGATTTTCTCACACATGTTCGATTAAATCTCTGTGATCAGGACATGCATACCCATAGTGAAGCAGAAGTCAAGAAAGGTTGTAGGTCATGAGAGATACACTGAGGGAGCAGATTAAAGAACAGCATAGTAGAGACTGAGAAACCCAATTCTCAGCAAATTGCTGGTATGTGACGGCACCACTTGACTAGGGAAATTAAATAGTTGAATGTAAAAACAATACCCACGGTTATGTACACCTTGCCAGGACAGCCTTTCCCTATTGTAAAGAAGGAGTGATATAGACATGCTCAGTTAAATCCTTACTGGAGAATGCAGAAAAGCACACAGTGTTGTTTGGATTAATTCATCCAAGGGAGCAACTAGAGGGGTGTAGTACCCTTTCTCAGAACCACAACTGTCAGGACAGAGACTATTGTAGGACAACTCCAGGTAGAGAAAATGATTGTGGGAATCGGTCACCCATGAATGTTCCTAATTCTTATGATGGTAGACATCCAGTAAAATACCACTGAATGCGTTTTTCCAAACCCTATTTTAACAAACTGATGATCGACGCAACTCTGCCCCCTTCACGTCATGTTGAAAATCAACCTCTTGTTCTGGCACCTGGATCTGAATTTCACCCAAGGTCAGAAATGCAGAGAAATGTCAACCAAATCTAACATCACCGGAAAGAAAAATGAGTTTCATACAATGATTTAAAAAAACGAAAGCATGAAACACAGATGCACACAGATTTTCATTAAATATGTTCCTGTTCCAGACAATTATTTCACTGAACTACTTGTCCTTGACTAGATCCACATCTATAAAAGCATATTGACTTCATTAAAGCTCCTGTACACTACTTGCCTTTTGTTATATTTGTGAAAGGGAAGGTTATTGTCTCAATTGTCTTCTGACATAAGTCAAATCTCACAAGCAACAATAATTCTTGAAAAACATTGACTAGCAACAGTTGGCGTCACATGACTTGAAAGGCTGCATTCTAGAGAACAACAACCTACACTGTTGAAGAACTTAAAACTGATCCTTAATTCTGTGCACCAGGGAAAGCTTTTATCTCATAAGATAGTTAGTTTATCTGCACAATACAGATTGGGAATGGTACTAGCTTTCATAGGTCTTATTTTATTTTATGTTGACTCTTACCTATTTACATAAGTGATCCTTTAAAGATGGACAATAAAACAACACGATAAACACTGATTGTCAACTATTAATTAGCCCGGCTCAAATGGCAGCCTATGTCTGCCTAACAGGGCTGTTAGTAGCTCTCAGAGCCCAATCACCTGTCTTGAGTTGAAACAATGTGTCTTAATCGAAACCAGAATTGGTATGTATAAAGGAGGTACAAAAAGAAAGCCCTGTTGTTATGTGTTACCAGAACTCAGTAAACAGTTTTACCCTGAATCCCCCTTGTTATCAGTTACATGAAGCGTGCTTTCAAGAATCCTCAGTACCCAATATGTTCTTATTAATATCACAAAACCTTCCAATGTTCTAGGGGAGGACAGCGCTGTCCCCACAGAGTGGACGTCAGCTGTGCACCACCTACTATGTACTGATTGGCAGCACACTGGTGCTGCCATTACTGACATCACTAACACACTGCCTACTCTATTGTGATTGGCTAGTGCAGTGGAGGCTGTGCCTGTCTTCAGGTGACAGAGGAGGACTGGGGATTAAGACTTTGAGCAGGCCATCCAGGACAAGACCCAAAAAACAGGCCTGTCCCAGAGGATCTGATGTCACTGTTTCCATATTTGTTAGTAGGAGACCATACCCTAGTACAGTAGCAGGCAAAAGTGGTTTACAAGGAAGCCCTGCAGTCTAAAATTAATTTTACATAATACGCCAGACATTCATATGGAGAATACGGCAGGCATTTTTTTCTATGTAAAATATTTGTGCATGGTCGTTGTCATCCATGTAAATCTATTACATTAATAAAGAGGATATTGGAGGCTTCACATTTGTTCTACAGCTGCATTTCCAATGGCATTTTATTTTTCTTACATGTTCCTCTGTTAACCACATTTAGAGGGGAAAAAAAAGGAAATGAATTGATTTAAGGTTCACTAATGATTTTGTATTGTTGTTCATGGAAAAACAACAACAACAAAAAAAAAAGTCTCCCATGAGCTCTGTGTGGCACACGGTACATGTAAGGTCGCAGCATGGGGAATTTAAATTAGCAACGCTGACAAAAGCACGCACCCACCCCCCCAACTAGACAGCTGAACAGTCTCACAGCAGTGTGTTTCCATGGGAATAAAAAATGTCCAAAAGAGGATGCCAGTTAGTAATAAAAGCAGTGCTTAAAATGTGGGCAAAACACAAAAGGGACTCAGAACGGGGTTAATTTTCAGGGAACTTACTTCACCACTGGGTTTCAAGTACAATTGTTTAAAAAGATTTATAATCAAAAGCATACCTAGCATGAACCTGTCAAAAATAGAATGGAGAGCACAGCCAATATCTGGTTTGTGTGGGCTACGCTGGAAAACACGGGAAAGTGTGTCAAACTTTTTGACCTGTCATTGCTAACGAAATGGCGGCAATATATTGTTAGCCTTATTTTATAAATCCGTTAAGTTGAACGGTTTTTTTTTTACGGCAAGTTTTTGCCTATGAAGTTGGTCCGGTTATATTGGCCACAGTTGGATTAGTTTACCCGTTGGATATCAATCTAAAATGGAAGACCAAGTCATGAATATGTCTTATGTAAAGTTCCAAATGAAATAAGAGACTAAAAGGCAAAAGTTGTCAAAGTCGTAAAAGACCGATCTTGGCTTTTTCGAGTTTATCCCACGAGATTCTCGCTCGAGTTTTTCGATGGAAAGGTGGCCATACTACTAAATGTAAAGTATGGCCACCATTCCATGGAAAAATTCGATTGAAAAACTTGAGTGAGAATGTAGAGCGGTAAACTTGAAAAGCCAAGAACGGCCTTTTACGACTTTGATAACTTTCGCCCTTTTGGTGGGGATTTGTTTACTTAGGAGATAAAAATGGCTGCCGTCACAAACAACGAAAAACAAATTCAAAATAATACAAGTTAGGAAAACATTATTAGCAGCACTTTGCAGGAATTACTGCCAATCCATATGGGATACATTTATTTTTCATAGTGACACTGGTAATCTAAGAAGGACATTCAACAATGTTTGGCGGATCTGGGATTCTGTGTTGGGGGATGATACAGGGGGTACTGATGTGGGGGGCCTCACTGAAAGACAGACATATGTAGACTTGTCCAATTAAACTATTGGCCAAAGGGGCGACAAGCAATGTTATTGGCAATTTTTCTGTGTAAATGGGGGTGTAAATACATGTTGGGGAGCCCCTAAATCAAGCTGTGATTCAACCCAGTCTCATCCACTAGATTAGTGATATCATTTCTGGGAAATGGGAGCTTTACCCAAACAACTGCATGTAGGTCCCAAGCCCGGATAAATGGGGAGGGGTGGGGCAAGCAATGGCAAACTACCCCACTATCTTGCCGAAATACCTTATGGATCAGTACAATGACTGATCCATAAAGTGGCCAAAAGTCGACTTCGACTAAATGGCTAATCATCATCACCCAAACATAACAGAAAATAAAACTAGTAAAACAAATTCTTTTTAGGCTGAATGAGCTTTGTTTGTAGCTGAAATCAACCCAAAATTAAACAGTTCCAAAAGAGTTTGTATAACACGTGCCTCTTCCAGCCTTCAGCAGAAGCTCGAAAGGTATCCCCACCCTGTTTTTCTATTCCGCACAACCTTTTAATAGAATTCCACTGCATGTTAATTCCAGAGGCTTCCAAAGAATATGTTTCAATAAAAGAATGACACAATACTTTATAATACATACCTACACGCTAAAAATAGCACACCATTAAATTGTTGGCAGGATAGGCTTTTATGAGGACAGATCTGGAATTTAAATACTGGAAGACATTTTACAAAAGCACGGCACAATTTAGAGACAAGACTGTTGGGCTGCTCAGCAATAACTGGGCCCAAATAATTTTAAGGTCACATGGGAAAAGACAGGAGTAAGTCATCTTGCTACACAATAAATTTAACACCCCCAAGGTCCATGTTGAGACGGGCAGGTTTTCTTGTTTTCTGTGGGCAGTACACACATTAGCTTGCATGGAAGCTAATATATTATATAATTGGAATTGTCAAACACAAATTGCTCAGACTATGTTTAGCTCAAACGATATTTTCCCTGTGTTTCTATTTAAGTAAACCCTCTATTGTCTATTCCATGTGTCTTTTAACATTATTATTGGCTATTACACTGGTCTCACATAAACAAGTCCTACTGGAGATCATTCATATTTTTAAGAGGCAAAACATATAATACAACATTAAAATCATCTTCTAAAATCAGCAACGGAACATAAATATTTATTCTAGTTCCAAATTACTTGCACTGACAAGTATTTAGCTGTGCTGTTCACACAATCCTTCTAATGCTAAACATTAATATGATATTTCTCTTAGAATTCGGTCAAAGTAAGAGAGCACAGATCTAAATACTTGCAGCAACCAATCAGCACTTTGCATTCCCCACACAAAATGATTTTTGCAATATATATTTGCAATTTTTATTTTGTTTTTTGCATCATCGACACTTTTTTTTACAGAAGCCCCTCCTCTCTCACCTACTACCTCTTAAATTACTTGATCCACAGACTTAATAATTCTGAAAGAAACAATCATAAAGAAGCAGGTGGACAGTAGCACTGCGAGGTTACACATCTATAGGATTCTGATTGGTTACTCAGCAGCAGCACTGTGAGGTTGCACACCTGCAGGATTCTGATTGGTTAATCAGCAGCAGCACTATGAGGTTGTACACCTGCAGGATTCTGATTGGTTAATCAGCAGCAGCACTGTGAGGTTGCACACCTGCAGGATTCTGATTGGCTACCAAGAATTTTTCAAGCTTTTTCATTCAAACCCCTGGCTGAAGATTCCAAATGCACTGCTGAAGAGGAAGTAGGTGAGGGAGCCAATGGGGCTCCTACAAAAAAGTACAGATAAATCAAAAAGAGATGGAAATAATTCAATAAAATGTACTGCAAAATCATTTCTTTAAAAGTGACAGACATACCAATGACTGTTGGAGGCTGGTCTGTTCCTTTAAAGGCTCCATTCCTACATTATACAGAGGAGTCATTTGCAGAGAGCACAAAGCCCAGGCAATAGCAAAGAGCCTGTTCAGTAATGTGACTCAAAACTCAGAGGAAATGTTCCATTTCACTGTTATGTATGTACCGGTGCTTAAATAAGTGACCTATTTTTCAAATCTATTTTTAAATCACCAGCAAGAATTTTGATAAATCAGCTATTGTCACTTTGTTCTACAAATATGGAGCTGATTTATTTAGTATTTATATAGAGAGTGTTAAAGATAGTAGCTAATATATCACATTTTGTCAGTTCTGCTGAATTTACAATGCGCATGCCCTCAATGTTCCCATATTCTCCCCGGAGGTAAAAGGCAATTTATATGCATCATTACATGTTAGGATGCACAGTGTATCCATCAGGAATTCAAGATTTTTTGTATAAAGTTAAATGACGTAAGTCTGGGGGGAGAAGGGGCCCATTTCATGGTGATTTAGGTTTCTACAATGTACTCAGGGTCTTGAGGGACGTCTGACAAGTTGATGCTTAAAAGACAGTTAAAATGAACAGTTAGCGTGCAAATGCCTGGGCTTTAACTCAGCAGAATGGATCCTGCTGGTTTCAAGCCCTTTAACTGCATAGTTGGCAAGTTCTGCAGAAGTTGCTACAAAGGAATTTAAGGAAACTCTCACTGGGATGTAATTTAGCTCAGCAAAGAAATATAAATTAGAAATAAATTTTAAAAAAGGCAATCATCTTACAGAAATCTGCTTGAATGTCCAATATTTACTATCAAATAGCATCTTAAGTACCAGATTCAGCTTGTGCAGCAAAGCATATGTAATGGTGCTGGCAGGAGAGACGTTTCACTGGGTATGTGGGTAGTGCCACAATGCAGTGCTCAGCTCCTGTTAAAGAACTGTACAGTACTATGAGTAATGCTGTACCCAGGTGGAGATTTAAGGGAATTATTCACTAAAGTCCGAATTGTTGTGTATAGGTGCGAATTTGCCAGATAAAGACAGTCGCAATAGGCTGCTACTGTTGCAGTCAAGTCTTTATAATGAGATTATTGTCGCAGCCGCAACTTTATTATGGAACATTTGTCACAATCTTAACATTAAAAAATTTGTCGTGACTTTACAATGGGGAAATTGTATCAGATTTGCTATGGAAATCCGCTGTTTGTGAATTCAACAGTTGAATTCGCATCTTAGTGAATAACCCCCTAATTAGTCCTTCTACCTCTCTTCAACCTTCCCGTATACTGTAATTACATTTATGAATCTCCTCTATGCTTTACCTCCCCATGTAGCAAAAAATAATTTCACTATGGCCCTGAATTCAAGGGAAGTCACAAATAAAGAAAATAATTTCACTATGGCCCTGAATTCAAGGAAAGTCACAAATAAAGAAACTAATTTCACTATGGCCCTGAATTCAAGGAAAGTCACAAATAAAGGAAATAGTTTCACTATGGCCCTGAATTCAAGGAAAGTCACAAATAAAGGAAATAGTTTCACTATGGCCCTGAATTCAGGGGAAGTCACAAATAAAGGAAATAGTTTCACTATGGCCCTGAATTCAGGGGAAGTCACAAATAAAGGAAATAATTTCACTATGGCCCTGAATTCAGGGGAAGTCACAAATAAAGAAAATAATTTCACTATGGCCCTGAATTGAAGGGAAGCTACCAGCTATAAGGCTAATACACAGCATGTGACATTCTGTAGTTTACAAAAACATCAAACAAAAACTCCAGGAGAAAGTGAACAGATCTACAAAACGCTGCCGGTTTAATATCAAAACAGAAGTTAACTGGAAGTCCTGTATTAATGCTGACGTCTATTACAGACGTTGGTATAATGCTGACCGTCTATTACAGACATTGGTATAATGCTGACTGTCTATTACAGACATTGGTATAATGCTGACCGTCTATTACAGACGTTGGTATAATGCTGACTGTCTATTACAGAAATTAGTATACTGCTAATGGGGTACATGGCCATGTATAAAGAGTTTGGAGTTCATCACACCACAAGCTTAGTTATAATCAAGCAGGGAGAGACTAGCCAATCAAGGAAATAAAGCATTTAAACACCTACGCTATACTTTAAAGGGCACTGGACAAAATTACACTGAGGATTCTGCTTATATTAATGTACATTAATCAAAAGAAAATTGCTCTCAGCCCAGTGGATCAAAAAATTGCATTCCATAGAGTAAATTTGTATCTCTTAACATCTCCCATACCTAGTGCAAAAAATCACTTCCCCCATCCCCAGTACAATAGATAATGGCCGTTATTAAAGGATAAGTAACACCTAAAATATATGAATTCCTTTTTTTGATTAGCATGACAGTTATTCAAATACAGCACTGATATTCATGATATTCATTTTTTTTGCTTTATGTATGTTCTTACCTTTACCGATAGCAGCCATGTTGTTAAACAGACCTCACACAGCCCCAGTGATTTCTATGGTGCTTTAAATATTACATATTCAGGAAGGGTGCCTCCAAATCTCAATTTGTTGTGTTACTGTTCGTTTAAATAAAGTTTATATTTGTCTACCATATTTATGGCTTTTCTAACACAAGCTGAAGCAAACCTCTGGTCCTTTTGCGTTACTGAATTGGTCAATACTGTTCAGAGATTAATTTAATTAGCGTTGGTGCAACTAATTTAATTACATGCACCAACCGATGAAGATGTTAGGGGAAGTAATACATTTTCAAGATTATTACAATAATTAGGGATATGAGAAAACACACACAAGTCACTAAGCAAGGTGCAAAATGCTGGCAATCAAACTCGATTTCTCTTATTAATGATCAAGTAGGACGTACGAAATTCAATCAGAAAAAAAAAAAAAAAAAATCAGATCTTTCAAGTGATCAAGGTAATGTTGCAGACAGATTTACATCATCCAGTCTGATTGTTTTACGCCTCGCATAATGATTATCCAATCAAAAATGACCAGTGTGGTGGAACATATTAAAGCAAGTGCGGCTGTCCTTATATAATATATCCTAGGATTTCCACTCTGTATCACAGGAAACCCAGAATTAAAAAGTAAATGTTTCACACACAATAGTTCCCACACTAAAATGACAAATGGTTGGCTTATTGCTATATTAAAGATTGTATGTATACATATACATATATATATATATATACTATCACCAAGGCAGGGAATTTAGCTTTCATAGGTGTCACTTTTTTGTTACATTGCAAAATAATTTACATTGATAATAAATGTATATACATTTATGGTCTCTACTGTTAAAGTAATGCCTTATTAATCGGGCATAGCTAAAGATGCAGAATTCACAGCTGGGCCCCCTCCCCTTGCATCGCTGCAACCCTGCACCCCACAGATGAAAATAAGCAGTTCCCCCTTTATACTGGTGTCATCGGCACACTGACCCTAGTCATCAGTGATTGGTCAGTATTCAGATAGGAGGGAGGACTGGGTCATCAAGACCAGGAGACAAAATACAAAAAACTGGACTGTCCCAGGGGATGCAGGACAGCTGTACATATGCATGGCTGCTGTGAACCCTATTGTTAGGCCACAGTTAAAGATGTTTTCCTAAAACCTACGTTATTTCTAAATGAATTAGTACAGAACATCCAACATAGACAAGTACTTTATACAAATTCATTCAGGGGGTTTAGTGCTCCGATAAAAAAAAGCTATGGTTGTGTGTGTGCTCTATGCTACTATAGTGTCTTCCCACTGTACATCTCAAACATAAGAACCAAACCTTTCTTTCCCATCATAAAAACTTACATTTTCACTAAATATATTTACTACTTAGTAATGCAACCAATGAGAAAAAGGGAGTGAAATTATCCAAATAAACTTGTAATAAATACAGTATGTAATAAACATGTAATAAATATGTAATAAACATATAATAAACATGTAATGAACATGTAATAAATATGTAATAAATATGTAATAAACATGTAATGAACATGTAATAAATATGTAATGAACATGTAATGAATATGTTTTAAACATGTAATGAATATGTAATACACATGTAATGAATATGTAATACACATGTAATGAATATGTAATAAACATGTAATGAACATGTAATAAAAATGTAATGAACATGTAATAAAAATGTAATGAACATGTAATAAAAATGTAATGAACATGTAATAAACATGTAATAAATATGTAATGAATTGCTCCAAAGGCAGTGAAATCACCATCAATAAAAACAGTGCTGGGTTATAAAATTCAGTGAATGACTGATGGAATTATAAATAATGTATGACTCCAATTTATTACACATGAGTAGTGTGATGATATGATATTAATTTGTCGCATGGATGTTGATTCGGTTTCTAGGAGCAGTTTATTTATAGAATGAGTATATGGAAAATTGATCATTGGCAGAGAATGAGTCATTTTTTTTTTTAATTCACGAGTAGTTGGAACATTAGTTGGGTCTGGATAAAAAAAGCTTTTTAGATCTTATTTTTTTTATTCCTTGAAAAATGTAGTATTTCATGTACTCGTATGTAATAAAGTTAAGGTAGCGGAGGAAAAGAGGTTTCGTTTATTTTAAATGCCATTGACGTTCAGGTAGTGTGAATTTTATCGACTGCAGCGGGGTAGGTTAGTGAGATAAAATCCAGTACAGTCAACTAATGTGTTGCGCATGACTACAGGGTGAAATTAAAGTTATTCATTGAAACTGTGTCTATAAATTATAGTAACATAGTTATTAAAGTTATTATTAAAGTGCACCTGTCACTTCAAAACTAATTTAGGTCCTACTAATGAAATAAACGTTATTGTAAATATATATGTTTTAAAAAATGTACCTTTATACAGCGTTTCTCTCTGTCATCTTCCCTGTCAGCCTGACTTTTCTTTTCTTTCCCGAGTCAGGTTGGGCGGGGCTAAATGATGATTGCTATTATAGCTCCTCCAATCAGATCCCTTAAATCATGATCTAGCAGGGATCTGATTGGAGGAGCTATAATGTCAATCATCATTTAGCCCCACCTACCTGACTCGGAAAAGAAAAGGCAGGTTAACAGGAAAGATGACAGAGAGGAACGCTGTATAAATACATATATACATATATATATATTTACAAAAATGTTTATTTCATTAGTACAACCTAAATTAGTATTTTGAGTTGACAGGTGCACTTTAAGGTTGAAAAATATTTTGTCCTAAGATATGGATAATTGACTTTTGCCTTATGGGTTTTTTGCCTTTCTCAGGATAAACAAGGCTTTGCAAACTATGTTAGTGTGGCACTAATTTTGTGTGAGGGATTTTTATGAAAGTCGAAAAAAACATTTTTCTACTATTTTGCTCTTTGACGTGTTTACAGTGTCAATATTTATTCGTCGTCATTTTTGCGCGCTACAAATTTACATGGGGCCATCAAAAATTTACTTAAATGAAAAAAGAGAGATACTAAAAATTGCCACCACGTTAAAACCAATTGCCATTGTCAATAATTATCAAGACCCTTGTGGCAAATTTTGTCGCCAAAAAGTATTTTGCCAGACAGAGGGTTGGCGAAAACTCATTATTCCCAATGGAGATGGTTGTGTATATTTTTCCAAAATCTGAACATTTATCACAATGAAAAAGTCGCCGATATCAATCATTTTTGATATTGCTCTTTTTTGGTCCCTGTAAATTTTTGACGCCACTATGTAAATTTGTCTCAATCAAATAGTGGCGAATAGGTAGACATAGGTCAACACATTACTGTTGTACAAAGCCACTTAGAAAAACAATAAATGGCAATTTTTTTAAAATTAGCTAATCCTAATAAATAATCCTTGTAAGTGTACAACTTACACTTGGGCAGTGCGGTGGCTCGGTGGTTAGCTCTGCTGCCTTGCAGCACTGGGTTCAATTCCACCCTGGGCTTCATCTGTATGGGGTTTGTATGTTCTCCCCACACTTGCGTGGGTTTCCTCTGGGCACTCTGGTCTTCTCCCAAAATCCAAAAACATACATCTGTGTCTGTATGTACAGGGGTTAGACAATGAAACTGAAACATCTGTCATTTTAGTCTGGGAGGTTTCATGGCTAAATTGGACCAGCCTGGTGGCCAATCTTCATTAATTGCACATTGCACCAGTAAGAGCAGAGTGTCAGTTAGCAGGGTAAGAGCACAGTTTTGCTCAAAATATTGCAATGCACACATTATGGGTGACATACTGGAGTTCAAAAGAAGACAAATTGTTGACGCATCTGTGATCAAGACAGCAAGTCTTTGAGATGTATCAAGAACCATGGTATCCAGGGTAATGTCAGCATACCACAATGCACCAATACACATAGCAAGACTGGGGAAAGATTGGTTTTATGAATGTGAAAGTGAAATTGAACATCTCCTATGGCCTGCACAGTCACCAGATCTAAAAATTATTGAGCCACTTTGGGGTGTTTTGGAGGAGCGAGTCAGGAAACGTTTTCCTCCACCAGAATCAGGTAGTGACCTGACCACTATCCTGCAATAAGAATGGCTTAAAATCCCTCTGACCACTGTGCAGGACTTGTATATGTCATTCGCAAGACGAATTGATGCTGTATTGGCTGCAAAAGGAGGCCCTACACCATACTAAGAAATTATTGTGGTCTAAAACCAGTTTCATTGTCCAACCCCCTGTATGTGTGACTGAATAGGAATACTAGATTGTAAGCTCCAAGGTAGGGACTGAAGTGAATGATGAATCTCTGTAAAGCGCTGCGTAATATATCAGCACTATATAAATGCATACAACATGGCTCTGATGGAAATATAATGGGGTTAAATTGGCGATTTTTTTTTCTTTATCTAAGCCTTATAAATACCTCTTTTAAGTATACAACTTGAGCTGTACATTTCCTCTCATTTTGATAAATTAATGAGCTTTTCAACAGATCAATATTCAATAAGAGATGACTTAGCTCCCTCGTTAATTATTGTATTACTAGATTCATGGATTTAATTTGTCTCTGGCGCTGAAGAGAAAACAATCTCATTTAAAGGAAATCTTTCATCGTTAGTGTGTTTCCCAGAGTTATCCACCTACCTCGAAGAGTCAGCGAAAATTTCTAGTAAAGCCACAAGCTGTACATGTTATGTATGTTTCCTCAGAAGTCGAACCTCTATAATTTCTTTCTTAATTACAAATGACAGTTTCATTTACAGCCATGGATTATTACTTGCATTGCTTGAAGGGATATGACTTACAAAATCTTATTTAATTGCGGTTATAAAAGCGTTAGGGCAGCGGTTCTCAACCTGTGGGTCGCGACCCCGGCAGGGGTCGAGAACCGGTGCGGTATCCGGAAGCGCCCACAGGACCCCGTGATGTTGGGTGAAAACATCACCACGTGACGCGCGTACGTGATGACGTTTCACCCGAACGTCACCATGTGACATGCGTACGTGATGACGTTCGGCCGAAACATCATCACGTTGTGCGCGGTGACGTCAGCACCGGGGGTCGCTACCCACAAAAGGTTGAGAACCGCTGCGTTAGGGGCTTATTCCTGAAAAAACAAATTGTTATGTAAAGGTGTGAATTCACATTTATTCGCCACTTTCCTCATTTTCAGGTATTCAGCGAACCCTGCGATGTAGAGAATTTGAGACTAATTTGGACGCTTACGGCAATAGCAGATTTAGGAGCACTTTGCACAAATTCACATGCGAGTGCACAGGTAATTTGCCTATTCATCAAGCATTGGAGTCTGCAGTAGCAAATTTTCAACACGGCGTATTCTCCCATTTTGCTCTGCCAGACTGAAGTGGCGAATCAGGGGACTGACGGCTTGGCTGTGTGATTGACCACGTCACACTATGCAAAAAAGAACTTTGCTATGGGAATCCTCTGTTTAGTGAATAAAGAGTAGAGAATCAGAGAGTAGCAACCCAAATTCTCACTTTGGTGAATAAGCCCCTTAATCTGGGTTATACCGTTTTCCTCCAAAAATAAGACAGTATCTTATATTAATTTTTGCTCCTAAAGACGCACTATGTCTTATTTTCAGGGGATGTCTTATTTTTGTGATACGGTACTTGTACGGTATATATCTGGCACTTTACTGCAACTAGGCCTTATTTTCAGGGGAGGCCTTATAATTCTAAGCTTGGAAAAATTGCACTAGGTCAAACAGCGTATAAGGAATGATCCAACTCTCCTTAAGAGAGATTTTTTTTAAAACTAGGGCTAAAGCTACTTTAAAACTAGGACTATTAGGACTAGTTAAGATTAGCGGAAAGACACATATTTAGTTCTTTATAGACTGCACCGCCTCCTGCTTAAATATTTTATTGTTTTTCTATTATGCAATCTTTATGTCAGGAGCCACTCTCTGCCCCCTCTTTTCTCTTTACCGCTGGTGAGCGCATATGCAGAACTGTGTGCGCACACTCACAGCGGTATCAATGAAAAGAAGGCTGTTCTTCCAGCGTTAACTAGTCAAAAAACTTTTGGATTTTTATAATGAATGTTTCAGTGCTAGTTAGTGACCCTCACAACTACAGTAGTTAGTCATTTGAATGCAAGACCAGCACAAAGGCAGCCCCTAATCTACTTGGTGACGGTACAAATATCTATTCTTTTAAAAAGATCATTCAAAAGTAGTGTTTTTTTTTTTATCAAATCTTTTCGAAATCTCCATTTTGGGGGGGCGATTATACTGTACATCATAAACAAAAAAAAGTTGATTGTTACATTCATTGCTCTTTTGTGGAATAAACCATCATTAAATAACTGTTTGAGTGGGGTTATTCTCTAAAGTGCGAATTCTACTGTCGAATTCTCAAACAGCGGATTCCCATAGCAAATCCGCGACGGCGTCAATTCTCCCATTGGAAAATTGTGACTCTGACAATTTTAAAGTTGCGGCTGTGACAATATTTCCATAGTAAAGTCGAGACTTGTGACAATATTATAAAGACGTGACTGTGACAGTAGCAGTCTATTGTGACTATCTTTAGCTGGCTAATTCACACCTTTACGTCACAATTCGGACTTAAGAGAATAAACCCCCTAAAAGTGAAAGCTAAGATGAAGGAAATAATCATTAAGAGGATGTGTGGGCTAGTTTAACTTCATAGGCAATTGTTTCAAGCCATCAGAATTTGTAAATAATCAAGCGGTGTACGGTCAGCATTTCTAGTCTTCAAATTACTTAAAAGACCCAAAATGTGCAGAAACATAGAGAATTGCCTTTATTTGTAATTAGGTAAAATAAATCTGAGTGGTTATTTTGCCATAATGCAGATATCTGGATGAAAGGGAATGTTATCTTGAATTTTTTTTTTTTTGCTTTCTTTATTCCCTTAATTATTTTATTAAGATTTTACATTTTGTTTTATTGAATGCAATAATAGTAAGACAATTAAACACAGTGCTGCTGTGAACAGTGAGGTTTAATTGTTTAGTACATAGCTTGTATGCTTTATAATATTTTTATCCACTCGTGCAGTTCTTATACATTCTGTTACTATATAGTGCGCTTAACATGGAAACAGCGGATTCCCACAGCAAATCTGCGACCGCGTCCGTATTCGCATAGTAAAGCGACCGCATCAGTAGTAGTCTATTGCGTAGCATGCGACCGTCGTTAGCTGGCCAATTCGCTATGTCGCAGAGTTTTCTGAATATCCAAATATGGGGAAGTGGCGAATTCACACCTTTCGCGCTTTAGTCAATAACCCCCTTAGGCACCAGACATCCTATTAATGCTGACGGACACCATCATACATTTTACCGTCACAGAAACTGATGCACGAGCTGTGTTTAAATGGCTTCTATCCTAAGACATCAGCCAACAGAATAAATTACAGATAATCTGAGACCTCAGTAAAAGAGGACTTTATTGTACTCATGGGAATTGATTTGGACTCATCTCTGTTTTCTGTTATAGATGGCTCAATTTTTATTAAATACATATTTATGCTATACGGATAGCTAGAATGATAAGAGATTAGGGTCCAAAATAGAGATGTTTAGCAGATTGTTGTAGATATCTTTAAATTTTGACCTTCTTACTTATCCAAATAAGAAACAAACAGGGTGCTGCTCCCCGTCCCCAACCAACATAAACCCAGAACATTGGGGAAGTAAAGGCCAATTAAATTGTAGTTATTTTAATCTTTATCCCAAACTAAGCATTTTTCTGTAGATTTTTTTTTTTGTGTTTTGTTTTTCGGTTACGTCTTC
This sequence comes from Pipa parva, assembly GCA_019650415.1. Taxonomy (NCBI): domain Eukaryota; kingdom Metazoa; phylum Chordata; class Amphibia; order Anura; family Pipidae; genus Pipa; species Pipa parva. Next base: position 17,432 of record WMED01003137.1, read on the forward strand.
CTAACCGATTCCCTGGATCATTGGCTTAAACATGCCCAGTGGAATTCATGCAGCAGTTGCTGGAAATAGCTCTTTAAAATGAGACAATATTACATAGTTTTACAGGCAATAAAGACAGTATTTACATTAGCAGTATGGCTACCTTTTTCAGTGAAAAAAATCTGATCGAGAAACGCGATCGAAAAATTTCTATCGGTAAATTAAAAAAAGCAATTGATATTTGCCACGAGAAACAGCCAAGATTCCACGGGAATGAACTCGAAAAGATGAAATCAGGTCTTTTCGAGTTTATTAAATTTCACCCTCAGGTGAATCTGAAAATGCTGAACTTGTGTATGTATGATGTAGTAAGAGAAATTTTAGCGCATATTGATGATCTCTGCAAATTCTTACTTTAATAGAGACATCTGTTGGCAGAAGAAGCAGGTGCTTATAGATGAAAAGTTGAGGGCATCCATGTTTTGCTTGTTAAAACTTGACTATGTAAAAATAGTGAAAGACTTGTTTGTCTGAGACCAAAGAGACTGCCAGTGAAATTCCATTTTGCAGCTGGACCATAAAGAGAAAAGCATGGTTCACGTCAACCATTAATTTAAGAAGATGGTCATGGCATTCACCACAATGTTAGAAATAGGTATGCTATGTCCAGGGTCAACTCTGAATAGATGTGAATTATACAATTGTGAACAAAAAAGGCATTTTACAAATGTTTTTATCCATTGTTAATGAAGAGATGTGACAATGTATGTCTTGACAGGACTATCGATTCTAGGCTTTGGAATAAATAACCCTAAATTTGGAAACATAACTTCTCAAGCCATCTTTTAAAGCATGTCATAAGAGAGGGTTCATTTGAGTGGCTACGTACAAACTGAGTCTCAAGAGGTAATATGAATTTCCTTTTGAAACATTGTCTTTGACTCAAAGTAAATGATGAATATAATTGCAGCAATTGTTGATTGTGTCTAGGAAGATCTGACAGCTAATTGTTCACAAATCTGGCTCCAAGATGGACAACTGGACAATGTTTCAAATGATATTAATCAAGACAGAAATCTGAAGCCTATCAAAGTATTTTTTAGCCTGTGAATTCTAAAATGGTGGCACAATTCAACCATACATGTAGTTTTACATCACTAACCAGCAAGTATGATGCAGTGTTGAGTCATCAAGCCTAGAAATTTCAAAGGTTGCAAATCTGCAATGCCTATTGCAGCAAATCTATAGAGACATCAATACATCTACAGGAAGCATCTTCTTGAAATCAACGTCAGCTGACTTAGGGAATATTCTACCAAGCCTCACAAATCCACCATCAGTTAAATAAGATAAAAAGCCTTCCTGTAAAGAACCTCACCTCAGCTCAGCACAAATGTTTAAGATAAAGAATAATGAAGACATTAGGCTTAGATGACATGTGTGACATATTGATTATTGTGTCGTGCCATAAATGCCCAGAGGGTGAGATGGTAGTATAAAAAAATCTAAAAACATCTAGAGGCATTATAAGAGTTATATATTTTCCTGGAGTGAGGCTATGTCTGCTCATTAATGGTCAAAACTGTGTAATCTTGGGCAAAATGTATACCGCTACCTCAATAAGTAATGAAATCCTTCAGACAACTGTCCAAACTGTCTAATAAGCAACTATATAACATCCAAAACACTAGGGGAGGGCTGTTTAAACATCTGGGAATTTAATTTAAAATTATTACCTATGAATCTAGCTATGGGGCTGATTGGTCCTACTTCATCAGGTCTTCATATTGCATTGCTGGTAGCTTAGCTTACAAACCAACCAGAAGAGCTGGTCTTTTGTGCCACACCATGGAGACCTACTCACCCTACTGGAGAGATTGGGGTCCAGCATTTGTTAGATTTTATTTGTTAAGATCTAATCTGTTAGGTAACTGAGCTCTGTTTTTTGTGTGTTTAGCATTAAACAATAAGATCTTATTCAAATATTGTAATGAAAACAAGAATAAATTAAATATACATATTTAAAATACACTGCACAGAATTTATAGATTTCATCATACCAAGTTAAATCAAGCTTTAAAATATCTGGATATTCTTGTATTCCATAAAGGTTTCTACAGAGGATCTGCAGAAATCAGAGACTTCATGTCTAATATGATGACCTGAAGACCACTCCTGAACTTAGGTGTGTACCAGAGAGAGTTAGCGATGCTTGGCTTATATCAAAAGATTTTAGAATCCTGTTTTAATAAAACAGACAGTAGGGGGACACTTCTAGTTACTATAGTACTCATGAACACTAGTAATTTTGCTTTGGTGACAGCAAAGTTTAACTGGCTGGAAGCTTCTTTTACAAAGCATGTTCTTGACAATAATTATTTTTAAAGTGCTTAAGATAAACATAGACACTTTATGCGTGACTCATATTGCAGAGAGCATAGAATTCAAGATCGCTTTTTTTTATCCATAGTTACATTATGGATTTGCGTGTACAAGACTCTACTCTCAATTCCATATTATAGATGAGTCAACTTCTACAGCAGATGTCTCCTTAAAAAAAAACAACTGGTAATAAGAACGTCGTGTTTAAAAAAAACAATACAGTCCAAAAAAGTATTTGTACAGAGGCAAGAATATTTTCTCCATCAAGGGAAGTTGGGTCTAGCTTGGATAGCAAATAAGAGGGGTGGTGGTCCTAGATTTCTTATACCAATATGCATTTGTACAAGGTTGTTATCTGTGTTTGCGATATTTATGAAAACGACAGGAAATGGAAGTGAAGAGGAATGCGGCATCTGTCCAGGGAAGAAGAAATCGGCAGAGTACTGTGAGCAGGGGCAGGGCTGGAGCTTAGATGACCCATCAATATGCATCCCCCCCCTTCCCCTTGCAAATCACCCCTTGACAAAACGAGCCTATACTTCTCTCTTAACTGAGGATGGCTGCAGCCAGCAAAGAGAAAGAGAAAGAGACATCAAACATTAATAAAAATGGGGAATTCAGCTTCAACGAGAACATATTTAAATATACTATGTAGAAAAATCTGCCGTGCCAATCCAATGTAGCTCTTTCTGGTGTTACCTATAGTTTAAACAAGCCCTGGGTATTTTCTTGGCATAGCCCTAAAGTTCTGGGCAACAGTCCCAAATATATTACTATCTACCAAAGTGAGTAAAAATGACCAAACCTATGCAGTAAAAAATGCAGCATGTAGTGCCACTTTAAGAATGCATTCAATGCCAATAGAAACAAATATGAAGTGTGCTGGGGGCAGAGGGGTCCCCAGTGCACGATCTACACCGGGCCCCCAAACCGGGGCCAGTGCATGATCCTGAAGTTCCACCCTTGATTTCCATGATCATGTTTAGATGCCTCATGTTGAACGTGTAAAGGAATTATCTATTGTGGTTACAAAATGGTTGACAAATCCTTGAAAAGGGCATGGCAATGAGTAAAGGAGAATTAAGTTTGTTTTTCCCTGGGGTTTAAAGGGGGGGGGGGATACTTACTGATCAGCTTCATCGCTCCACCACTTTCCCCGGGGTGTTAAAGGGGGATACTTACTGATCAGCTTCATTGCTCCACCACTGATTCCTGCTTCAAGATTGAGGCGATGCTCATTTCTTCAGCTGCAGTGATGCGATCCTCTCTTTGTTCACGCCTCTTCTTCAACATCACTGATTTTTTTTCCTTCTGCACATACTCAGAAGCAGTTTGAGAGGAAAAAAAAAATCACAGATGTTGACGAAGAAAGTGAAGACGATTTCAGCACTGAAACAGATGAAAACGACATTGGCTCTATCTCGAAGCAGCCGTAGAGACATGAAAGGGATCAGTAAGTATTTCATTCCTTCCCCACTTAGGAATCACTCCTAGGCATCAAAAAAATGAGCTTAGATCTCTTGTAGTGTAAGTTTTTATGGGTATAAAAGCTATTTACATTTATGTGCATTTAGAGATTTCCAATTGCCTGTGCACACACAGCCTAAAAGAGAACCAGAGCATTGCATTATTATTTACAACTAAAGCAAAACCTGCCGCAGAAGGTGACAATGAAAGCTCAATGCTAAAAGCATGTAATCCTTTAATAAGGGAAGCTGCCATTGGCTGTATTAATAAGTATCTGAGAAGTTGTACTACTATATTATAACACTATTATTATTACAGGTGGTAGTTAAAAAAGCATGCTGTGTTTCCTCTCATTCATTCTATAGACATGCAAATTATTATTTTCTTCTTAGTTTATCTGAGAAAAAGTGAAAGGAAAAGCCCCTTCCGAAACAAACCAGTTTCCAGTTAAATAATAAAATGGCTGTCGAGCTCAAATCTGGAACGGATCTTTAAAAAAAACAAAAACAAATCACATGAATTATCTGTAGTGTCCATTCTCAAATGCCAACGCAACCCAATTCACAATAAACTAAAATGTGTTTAGAAGCGCTTCTTGTGTGCGAGTAGAGTAAACCTGCTAACAGTGCAATGTTTACAACTGAAGATCAGAACTCACCATGCGTCTTAGGTGAAGACATTTTTAGAGATTAGGTTCCCGCTGAGTTTTTGACATAACCATACATATTTACAAAATTGTAAAGGCACCAGATAACCCAAACTGGACATCCTAGTCTCATAACTACTGATCTTCTCTACACTGGACCTCTGTTGGTTACACATTGACTTCTGTGAACTCATGTTCCACAGTGTACTGCATATACTAGACAAGTCCACAATTAAGTGGCATCATTATTTAATTTGTTAAGTACAGAAACTCAGATAGTTGTTTCCATTATTACATTTACTATTCACTTTATACTTTGTATTGTTGTGTGACATCCCATATAAACACTCCTACATTCATGTACATTAAACTTAACCATTCACAAAGTTGCTCTAAACCAGTGGTTCGTAACTTGGGGGTGACGACAATAAAATAGGTTGAGAACCACTTCTCTAAACCTTCTAACACCCCCTGCAAAAAAAATGCAACTTCATGCTCTACACTACTGGTGCCCAAACATGACTTATTCCGGTTTTAACTCTAAATTTCTTTTTCCTGTTAAGGATTTCCAATGATATTTGAATTTACATGTGAATTAAATGTCATTCTCAACTTAAATATTATAAGCTAAAATTACCTTTCATCATCCAGCATCGTCATCATGTAATTCTTAATTCTGAACATTTGACACTGAAATAAACTTAGTTCTTTATGTCATCATACAGAACCCCAGAAACGACATTTTTTTTTTTAAACATCTAAAAGTGAAAAAGCGCAAACAATAGAGACACCTAATGATTAATTGCAAAAAAGAAATATACAAACCCCAAAATCAGAAAAGTTGGCACGTTGTGTAAATCGTAAATAA
>WMED01003138.1:4772-22770 GCA_019650415.1 Pipa parva
ATTGTTGCATTTTCTCAGATGAATTTGAATCTGAATCACACACATAAGGCTATTCCTTCTAATTTTTTTTCCCCAATCTGTTCCACTGTCATTGATCTTCAGAAGAAGGATAATCTCATTAAAAACACTGTGCTGGTTTAGAAGGATCGATATTTATCAATCGAAATTGGCAATTTTTTATCAGACCTTCATAAGTAAATTACATGATTTTTGGAACTGTAGAAGTAAACTGGAATTCCCATCACAAATCCACACAAGCTTCCATACACATGACACCTTGGATGAAATCAAACTTAGGATCTCCGCCCTGCAAGGCAACAACATTCCCGAGCTAACTTACAACCCCTCTTATACTGTATATATTCAACATTTACTGTATAGTGATCATATTACATTTACATTAATTATTTCAAGGTGAGAGAAAATCTTGTAACATGGTATTTTGTTTTTTACAGTCAACCAAACAAATGACAAAAAAACAAAAAAAAACTATGAATTTGTGTTGATTTATATGTTACAAATATTTATGCAGAATTATGCCAATAGAAAGATAGAGCCTGTTAAAATATTATTATACAATATAATGCACTCCAGCAAGTAGATTTAATATGATAGAAAAGAGCAAAAGGTTACATGCATCCATACCTTAAGTGACCTCTTGATAAATGGCATTTTACAATCAATACACACTCGAGCAATTGAGGAGGCAATTGATCTTTTGTTTGTTTCTGTGATTTCTTACTGTTTGGCATTTCTTCTTTGCTTTACCATATCTCATTTACTCTCTCTTTTCATTTAACTTTTATATTTATTTTATTCCCTTCTGAACAATGAAGGACAAGAATTAAAGGTCTCTCTGTACACTTCTGCAGAAACGACCTTATATCCTTTTACTTTTGTTTATAACCAATTCATTTACTCATGGTATATGTACATTAAATAAACCACAACTAAATAGCTTTTGGAATAAAATATTTGTAAGCAAGTTTCTTCCTGACTTTGTTAAATAATAAACAATGTGAAATATAATGCCCATATTAGTTTGTTTTCACTATGCAATGTTCTTAATCATATGTTCATATTCATAGATTTAGAGGCCTAATAATCGTTGTGTGAAACATAGAACAGCTTTATTTTTTTGAAAACTATAACAACTATGAATAAGTCACACTACGTTTACTCCCCCGTGGAAAAAATTGTGAACTTTGTATCATGCCTTCATCTCATCTAAACTACTGTCAAATTCAATGTAGAAGGTATAATTTGGCAATTAATTAAGCGGAAAAAACATTAGTTACTGCATATAATCTTAGGTGCAATCAAATAATTTTTATGTTTTAAGCATTTTATTTTATTCTATGTTTTTAGAAATATTAAGTAACACTCAAGGTTTTTCTGCACAGCAGGATTACATACAGTATCTATGGATTACATTTCTATGAAAGTAAAATGTATTATTCTGGGAGGGAGCTGCCATATTGTTCCTCTGCTAAGTTTAAGTGACAATCATTAATCATTGAGGGAGTTGTTTATCAAAAAGTAAATTCCCATCCCCCATTGCAAAGCAAAGTCAGTTGTACATATATGATATATTTGAATTATTCTTGACCTAATTAAATAAACTGCTACATACAGAGTGATATTGAAGTGCATTTAGCAAATAGTAATAGGCATGTCAAAGCAAGATAATGTCATTTTTATTTGTATCTCTTTAATGGAGATATTTTTACTCTTTCTAATGATAATATACTGGCGATAGGCATTATTGTAATAAAAGGCAATGTCATAGTTTTGCTCACTGGCATTGCTACTGTTAAATAGTAACATATACCGCAACAATTGCTTTTTACATTCGGTTCAGTTACGGACCACTTCTAGCTCATGCTGCCATTTGGTAAGCACATATTGAAGCTTGTTGAGAAATTGTCATAATGTCAGGATAATACTTTGATTTACTGATGCAGTGTTTTGTAAATCACTAACTGATTTTCTTGTGAGTATTTATTTGATTTTAGATAATGTAATGTGTAAAACTATACACTTTTTATTTTGCTTCTAATGATTTGTACTATATACACTGTAATTCAGAGTTATTCCTTTATACAGATGGCATTAGTTGCACAAGGCTAAGTATGAAACACAGGGTAGACTGTTTTCAGCAGGGTTCAGAAATACAGCCCCTGGAGCATGCAGGACCCCTGCTATAGAGTAAGGGGCTATTGACTGGGCTAGGAACTTCAAGGGAAGGAGTAGGTGGGGGTTTACAGGAAGAAGCTTGTGTGAGAAGAAAGCAAATGGGAGGGGCTGGGAGCCCTCATGGTCATTTTGCACTGGAACCAGGTAAAAAGCATCCCTCTCACCCTTGGTGCATTTGTATCTAACTCTAATGTTTATTGTGTATAAAAATGTATTTAAAAAAAATTCTTATCAATTTTTTTGTTTATTAAAGAAGTACTTGTTTGAAATAAAATGTAAATATCTTGTATTGTTTAGATGGATGTTTCTTTATCAAAACAGTTTATATTTTGTTGTAGCACTGGCCTGGTGGAATGCTTGCCCTGAAGGTGTTATCTGGAAGAGATAGTGATAAAGATATAATGGTGACTCCTAGGGCATGGTCCTAGGATTGGCTGGTTATTGGCTCCCCTGCTACTACTTGCTGCCATTCTCATGGGTAGAGTGGTTGGCGTGGTGGATCAGCTAATTGTTGAGTCCTTGGTCATGGGGTCCCAGGACTCATAGTTGTTGACTGCCCCATGGTGGGGCAGATGTTGGAAAATATTTTGAAATGGGGCAAGCATTCTGATGTGTTAATATTGATTGAAATGGATTCATAACTTTAAAGTAGCTGTTTTATCTGTTTAAAATTGGTTTGAATAATAATAAAAAGCTGCGGCCTTCTAACCCCATCTTTTGTGTCCTGGTGTTCTTGGGTATCTTGGAGGGGAGGGGCAGAAAGGTTAAAATTGGTTTAATTAATTGGTGGTAGAGGGTACTGGAGCAGGGGTTGGGGCTTGGTGGGGATTACTGTATTGGGGAGAATGTTTCAAAGACTGTCAAACTGGATGACTGATATCCTTTAAATGCCCCTAAGCTCACTTAAATAAATGAGAAAATAACAGAAAAGAACAATACTCAGAACTCACATTGTAATAGTCTATTCCGTTCCCTCAGAGAAGGAAGGAATGATACATAATTCGATAAAATTAATTGGCTCCAAAACGTGTGACAGAGCACAGAATGGTACATTATTTTTATATTTCCTGGAAGGTAAACAGGGACAAAGTAGTGTGGTAAAAGCAGTAGCAAATTTGGTTTTCCTAACTCTTCCCCTATATCTGCCTTTAAATAATTCTAACTTACACAAGTAACTCCCACACTCCCATTTCCCATAGTGTGCTGCCCTTACCCTCTTTAGCATAATAAGATGCCTCCTCCACTACCCATACTGTGCTGTCCCCACCTACCTTACTATACTGTGCTGTCCCCACCTACCTTCCTATACTGTGCTGTCCCCACCCTACACTATTTTGCTCCCCTTGCAGATACTGCACAGCTCCTATCCCACAAAAAGAGACTGTCCTGCAACAACTGGCAGCACACCCCAAACCCCTCAGCCGAATATGGCATTTGTAATTATATGTACAGTCTGCTAGAGGCTTGTAACAAAGAAGTAGTATTTGCCACATATAATTTATATTGTTAACTATGTTTCATGTTTGGGAGACAAAACACATTGTTTCTGGCAGTGTATTTGCAATGCAAGACTGGTATTTATTATAGTAAAAATGGTGGAAATGTTCTTAACACTTTTATCAGCTTTTTAAGAATATCCTGATTTAATAAATGGCCAGACTCTCTCCTCTAGTATACATGTACGCACACACCTCCCATCCCGTTACTGCTGAAATAGATGTTGTTTGTAATTTCACAGTTTAGGGCTTCTAGGCAAATCACTTTCACATTTTTCCATAAAGTGCAGATATTTAAAATGATCCAATTATCCTTCTATGTACTTGTTACTGAGACATATAGCTTCGATATGTCCTTTCTGCCATGGAGTGCCTATTCATCTGTTGCCAATTGTATAATGGGAAAAGCAGGAAGGAGAATATTTTACTGCATATTTATCTTGTTTGTGCTCTAGCCCAGGAAAATAACAATGTAAGCATCAAGAATACAAAAGATCACTGTTATTCTAGTCCATACTGTATGGGTTTTTATGCCAATTCTCCTTAATGTATGTATATATTCCTGGGAAATACATATGTCTATCATTATATTGATATTTGTGTGGTCAAGAACATCCACAGGGGATGGACATATGTGGAAGTGCTGGTGAGATATGAAAAAATGACAAGGGGAGGGGTCCCCTAGTGTGATATTGTTTCAACACCACATCACTCCATTTGTGTTGAAACAATATCACACTAGGGGACCCCTCCCCTTGTCATTTTTTCATATCTCACCAGCGCTTCCACATATGTCCATCCCCTGTGGATGTTCTTGACCACACAAGTTTCTACATTGGGACACAGGCAAACTGTCCCCCGTGGGAAGAGCGCAGGACTTTATTACACCTAGGACTTCTTATTGACATCCTGACCTTATGTCATTTGGTATCTCACAACTTTGTTTGTTGTCTTTTGGCGCCACACTTTTCTGGACCCTTAAGGTCTTTGAAATTGGAATTATATTGATATTATTGTGGGTTAGAAATAGTGTCACAACTTTCTGTGCTGTTAAATAATAAATGGATATTAGAAATATTATCTTGCATACTTTTTGTCTTTCCCCTTTCTCCTTTATATATGTTAGAATAAACATAATTCTGTTTGTACTTTGCTATTATGTATAAAAATGTGGAAAAATATTTGTAATATGCTGCCACACTATTTCACTATTTATGGTCAGGGGGATATTTATTGGGAGGCACAATTCTATATAATTGTTATTTCTTCCATTACACAGAGAATTTTTTTTTAGTTATGGCATCAAATGGTATTTGAATTTTTCCTATTTTATCTCCTATTTGGATTGTCCTTGGTGTACTTTCACAAGTTTTGTAGTAATATAGTTTTACTTTCCAACCACTTTCGACAGTCACAGGCCACTGTTCTAGAGAATTCCTAAAACCATAGTCAACCCTTTCCAGCAGCCTAACGCAGCATATCTGAACCTGTGTTCCCAAACAATAAGGAAAATGTTTCTCAAAGTGCAAATTTAATGCATGAATTCACTGCAATTTGATAACTAGACAACTCTCTTTATTTAACAGAATTATGGCGCTCTTAATGGTGCACACCTCTTTGTGTGCCTGTACACATGTGATTTCGGCTATTTGTCAAGCATTGAGGTGAATCAAAGTAGGCAATTAAGCAAGGCTTACAGTCACATTTGCTGCTTTGACTACACCAGATCAAACTGGCAAAGTATGCGGTTGATTGTAGGGCTCCAATGTAGTGTAATGCAACTGTTCATTCAAAAGTCACAATAAGCGACAAGACAAATTAGGGATATGGTGACATAGAAAGGGATGCATTAGTCACTGAATACAGTTACTGGGATGGAACATTGTAAGATATCACTACACAAGATTGGTGGAAATACATCAATACACATGACTATGCATCACTACGATCCTGCTACTGTCCAACTGACTATGCATCACTACGATCCTGCTACTGTCCAACTGACTATGCTGTGCTCCACAAAAAAACACTTCCAATGTCCCATCTTTGATAAAGAAATATGTGGTTAGTAAATAAGTAGCGGATATGCGACTATCAGTGCACTCAAACCTCAAGTGAAGTGAAGTTCACATTGATTGATGAATACAGCATTTCCATGAATAATCCCCTATTGATCACTTTATGACCCTTTGCTTTATCATGGCATGAAATCACTGTATAGTATAGACCTGGGCATTGTATGGCCTGCGGGCCACTATCGCTGACCGGCCCACGTGAGCCTGTGAAAATGGGGGGGGGGGGGTGGCCAATTGCCATAGGTGCCAGCAAGTTAAGTATATTACTTTGGCTCTCTAACACCATTCCAGTTTCGCATGTGTCCCCATGGGAAAATTAATTGCCCACCCCTGGTATAGTAAATAATATATATACAGTTAACTTTGCTTAACAACAACTGAATGAATGTGAATTGTCACATTATTCATTTGTAGAGATGTATTCACACTTTGATAAATATGCCCACTAAGTGCTTTGCAAACCAGTTTAGAAGAGTTTCCAATAAACCCCTACATATATAAATGCCTGTAGCTAACCAGCCCAAAACATGTTATTTGTTTAATAATTCTCTAAACATTTTATTAAGTGAATACGTTTTGATGAATTCAGTTAAATTGAAAAAAATGCTCTGTAGTAGCACATTACACTACTCTGCATAAATATCCTGTAAATGCAAAATAACAGCTCGCAGAAGTATACAAACCAAACATCATGTAGGAATAACAGTACCTGAGGGATCAAACACATTGTCCACAGCAGATTTATCAAAACTGCAGCTAAAACAGGAACTAAAGTACTCATTAGTCAAATGACTGAATAACTTAGCCAAGCACATTCACACTGACAATATTCTCTCTCCATTTCCACTTATCGTACCATTAACGATGTTCAATTATTTGCCAAAGGCCTTTGTTAGGAAACACTTTGCCAGTAAATATGCTTATTCTGAATATTTTACTGGGAAAAAAGTCTGAGGATAGGGTTTTCTTTATTATTGCTGGAGGGATAAGCACCTCATCCAAAAGACAACTGGCAAGGAAAATGCCTTTGGATCTGTCTGCTTTTTAGTGTTGCATTAACAAAAATAATGATATGAAATAGTAGCTAAATATATGTTATATAACGACAGCGGTATTATTTTCCATCAATAGTATGAAGCCATACTAGGGGTAATTTTTAAGAGAGAGCTCTTCATAGTAAATCATTTATACCTAATAAATGATTTCTCAAATAATATGGTCAAGAGTTATTCACCCATGTCCAAATCCTTACAGTGATTTGCCTCCCATGAGTCTTCCTCAGGCTTTTGAGTATCAGCAGCAAATGCTTACTGATTAACCCTTTCATTGGTAGTATGATGAATGATTACAAAATATTACACAATATATAACAAAATACTTACAAATTGACTTAATTTCTTCAGCCCTAAACAAAACTACCACTAACTAAAAAAACTGTGGAAAAATGTTAAACAGCGCTAAAATAAATAAACAAAAAAACCCCAAAAATATCTGTACAAATATAAACAATAGCTTCTAAAAATAGCAATTAAAGTCTACTATACTCAGAAAAAAAAGTCCAAAATTAATAGTAATATGGGCTGTTCTTCTTTTTGGGAATATACCTTCAACACAGACTCTAAAATCGACCTCCAAAAACAAGTTGTAAGAAAGCGCACACAAAAGGCCACTAGTAGTGCCTTATCATAATAAGAATAAAGGAGATGATAGATGAAGAATCGAAAAACACCAAAATAGCGTGTAAAGTTGGTGAAAAAATAATAATTCACCAAACAACTTGTGCCAAAAAACTCTTGAATCACCAACTACCTGTGTGTGTGGAGGCTTACGAGATGTATCAATAGATAGCGTTCTTATGTTACAACCAGAGGGGACTGTAAACATCAGATCATAATCGTGTTGATTGTAGATAGGATAATTTGTATATATCACACTATCCTACAGAGGTATTCATATAAATCCATCATAAAGAATGGAATAAAACACATATAGTGTAAAAATACCTTTTAATTAAGATCATACACCAAAATTATAAATACTCACAAACAAGAGGTATAAAATGTTTTATACACATCTTTGACTCCTGAAGAAGCTGCGAATTGAGTGGCGAAATGCGTAGAGTGAAGGTTCCATGCTGTTATCCTAAGTACAGCTATACTGTATATTCGGTGCTGATTGTAACTGTCTTGTTTGTGAGTATTTATATTTTTGGTATTTGATCTTAATTATAAGGTATTTTTACACTATATGTGTTTTATTCCATTCTTTATGATGGATTTACATGAATACCTCTGTGGGATAGTGTGATATATACCAATTATCCTATCTACAATAAACATGATTATGACCTGATGTTTACAGTCCCTCTGGTTGAAATATAAGAACGCTATCTATTGATACATCTCGTAAGCCTCCACACACACAGGTGGTTGGTGATTCAAGAGTTTTTTGTCACCAAGTTGTTTGCTGAATTATTATTTTTTCACTCTCTTAACACACTATTTTGGTGTTTTTGGATTCTTCGTCTATCATCTCCTTTATTCGGTTATTATGATAGGACACTATTAGTGGCCTTTTGTGTTTGCTTTCTTACAGCTTGTTTTTGGAGGGTAATTTCTTCAGTGCTTCCACTGATGTGAGCAAGTGCAAAAGCAGAATTACATGAGAATTCATATGAACGATTTTAAAGAGGTAAGCATTGTTTTTCGCTGTAACCTAGTGGAATCAGAATGCTGAATGGGACCACAGCAATCCAGCAACACACTTCTTAATAGTTTTTGAATTTGCTGTAAGCAGTAATCTAGGCAGTGCACTAGGAGGCAGACCTGCATTTTCTGTAAGCAGTGAGCTAAGTGGTGCACTGGGAGGCAGAGCTGTATTTGTTGTAACTCACTATATACTGGATGGCAGAGTGAGGTTGGACTTTAATTATTTTTGCCCACCTCTAACTTGGATACTATGAAATCGCAATCCCTCTTGCATTGTGATCTATTAATCCTGATTCTTTTTTCTCGCTTAGAAGAAATTGGAACATTCCTGAATTGTTTGTTATTTCTTTTTATGGTCTTTTGCCTTTCTTATATAGGGTTATGATTTAATGCATTTATGCTGGTCTATAAAATGGGAAAGCAGATTTTTAAACCTCTCCTTACCCATCCTCAATTCCCAAATTCTTGACTGTAGAGTGAGTGGGGAAGCAGAATTTGAATGCTGGGAGGGGTAGATCACCAATTTTCCTTTGTCAGATCAGAGTGGCGAAGTAGGGGTACAAATAACTTCTAAATTATCTGTACTGTAGAGCCCATAATAAATTAGTTTAGCATTACACTAAAGGGCTAGAAATAATCCAGTGGAGACTACAGCATGCATTGAAGCCCATTAATGATCATCTCTTCAGCAACAAAGATAACCTAGGCTGCTGAGTAGTATAAATGGGAAGAAAGCCCTAAAATGCAGGCAGAATTATTACTTGATTGAGAGAATCAAACATTTATTGAATATTTTTATATTTGACTTTACTGTTGGACTTATTTTCTAGATATATTTCAAATGAATTCCAAGAACATATAATATTACATACATTTACAATGACTCAGTGCTGCATTGTCAGTGCTGTTGCACATGGGTATGAAAACACTTTTTGTAAGGCCAAAATTGGTCTCCACCACACAATATATGCTTACCATTGACTGTCTGAAATTGTGTACTTGCCTAAATATAGCACATGCAATATCAAACACATAGGGGATATACTTTCTCCATCAGCCTGGTGGGGTGTTGGGTGAGGGGAGCACAATTTGCCATGGCTTTACATTTCCAACATACAATATTATATAAATGTTGTGTTGTGGCCATATTGCTGCAATCCCAGGAGCCAAATGTCACCTCCAAGGAATTTTAAGAACTATAACCTGTTCAAGAGCAACAGTCTTTTTAAGCATGACCTTTCATTTCAATCAAATCAAAGCCTCAATATGTTACAACCATCCCCGAACATTAATGTAGCTGGACAGTGCTGGATTATGACATGGCTCAGTAATAACCTGGTTTGACTTGGATTCTCAAAGCTTGCATAGATTTCTTCTAAACCTACATATTTGACAGCTTATCTCTAAAGGCTCATATGCTAAGTTTATTGCCTGCTTTATCTAGAGATTTCCCTGTAGACTACAATAGTAATTTTTGAGATAGGTTCCAATAATAACATTTTTCATGGGTAATAGATTTCAGGCCTGAGGGTCTAATTCTATAGAAAAAGAAAAGTAAATGTGCCAGATTTCTTCTGTAACATTCCATTGTTGTCACTAAAACTTGAGAAACCTGTCCAAACAGCCTTTCTGCTGGAAAAGAACACACTAAGGTCTTGATTCTATTAGCTCTGCTTAATATAATATTGCTTTTATCTTCATATTTCCCCTTAGACTATAATGGAAATTTCTGAGATGAAATACAGTGCAGAGGTAATCTTTTACCTGTAAAAGAATATATACCTACATTAAGTGAAAGTGTTATTCTGTAGAAGGAAAGATATAGCTTATTTTTTGGTGAAAAAGTGACATTGAAACCCCTAAATATATAATATATATAAATGATGAATTATATACATATTATAATTATATAATATTTCCTATTTTACAGACTTTTAAAGAATGGTGTAACATTTTCTGCCTATGCTCACAGGTCCAGGTTTCTTTCACTGACAAATAATAAGCAAAAATATTTTAAAATATATGAAACTTCCCGAGCCAATAGTAGCCCAAATCCTGAGTGATTACCTGTTGTATGAGGCATATAATATTGACTTTTTACTCTGGGCTGGCATCTATCTACTGTGCTGATGGGTTATCATCTAATTGTTGGAATTGGTAGCTATCTTCCTTTTAATGTTCTGTTACTTCAGTGGTGTTAACAGAAACCATAAAACAATAAATAAATACAGTAAATTAAAATTATAATATAATCAGTCTTATGAGATTATTGCTCTGATTCACTGGGCATATTTACGACAATAAACTTTTTTCTACAAGTAAATCTCATTCATCTAGGTACCGTTTAACTCTTTTTGCCTCGTTTATTTAATTTTTTTTTCTGCTGTGACTTTCAGTAGTGCTGGAGTTTGTAACATTATTATCCGTTTATCATTCCCCTAACGACCATTTTGCCCCTACTGCACCTGATGGCTGTTTTTTTGTGAAAATTTGTGTTTAAGACCAGGCACTAATGATGGAAGAAGCGTAGAATGAATTTGAGATGTATTTTAAGAAGTAAAAATAATTCCTGCCTGAATCCTGGCATCAGAGACGGGTTTATGCATTGTGTAAAAGATGTCAGCGATTCCCGTTTTTTTTCCTTTTCTAACACTGATTGATTTATATAAAACGTGCTATCGAAATGTTAGTAATTCCTGTGTTTTTTTCCTTAATGACTGCTAAAAATTTTTTTTTTACAAATATTAGCAATTTCCATTTTGCGTCCTTTTTTACGCTCATTTTATGTTTTCTTTCACTTTTATTGATGAATATCTGTATTGAATGCCTTTTTTGTAGTGCCCTTTCTTGTCATTGCAATAATGCCCCTTTACGTTTGACCTTCTTTTAGTTTAATGTCAATTTGCTTTTTTTCCTTTCATTTCTTTTCACGAAAAATACCAATAACAAATCTGTTGAAAATTAAAATAGGGATATTTCAGCTTTAGTAAGATCCAATATTCCCCCTATATCTCGTTCACTATATTAAAAAAAGCATGACAAGAAACAGGAAAAAAATTGCACTTTAAAAAAATAACTTACATCTTCTCTTTCCTTTCAATCAGCGGATGCCTTAATATAAACGGCAATGAAAATGTATAAAGAAATAAAAATGGACCTGCTTCCAGCATCAATAAAATGTGCCTGTGTTTCCCAATTAAGAGACAGTTGAAAGGATGTGGTGGGAACATTACTTATACCTTATGTGGTTGCTTAAATGTGCTGTCATACCAGAATTAGTTGGGGCCTTCTTGATGTAAAACTATGACATTATTTCAGACAGCTTTGAAACAGTGATTGTACTACATGTCTTATAGTCAGTAAGGTGGCTGCATTCTTGCAGAGAGGATTTGCCCTGATGCATTGGGTTTTTTTATAGAGGAGTTTGTATTCAAGCTGGATGGCTGATAGCAAAAAGCAATAATTATATATGTTAATAAAGCTAAATAATTTGATCCTCTTTTCTTTCCTCCAGCAAAACGTCTAAATATCTATCAGAAGAAGCAGACACAGTTAGCTCTTGCCCAAGGTCATACTTACACAATACTTCATGTACTGAATTTAGTTTTAGAGGAATGAAACTACTGTAAGCATTAATGGTACCCTCTACTAATTTATCCTGCTCAACTGGATAATTATATATATATTTTGGAATATAATTAGTCTAATATTTCATGCACCATGGCCATATTGAGGAAGTAGGAATAAAAAGATTTTATTTTGCATATTTATGTAACACTGTTAAAGTTCTAACAATTCATTTCTGTGGCTGGCAACCTTAATATTGCTTCCAATGTCTCTCTAAAGCATATTTGGTAATAATTATATAAGCAATTACCGAGGCTGTGTTTATAGGAGACATATATCAGGAAATTAATCTTTGTATTAGTTTTTTCTTTTATTAGAATTGACCAGACAAGATTCTACAGGAATAATTACCCTGATTTATTACAGTATTAAATGGCTGGTTAATCTGTCCTCTATGTTCGGTTTATTGACACAAGGTTATAATTACAGTTTTTTTTTTCATTTGTGTAGGTGCCACATTTCTATGAGCTGATCATTCTAGCATGTTTGTGAGTGGACTGAAATTAAGTCATTATTTTTTGCTTTCATCATCGATGCAAGGTGTGTTTGGTTGGGTTTCAATGAATTCCTTTGTGCTTAGAATGATTGCAGTGACATTTCATGTTTATATCATCCTTGGATTATCCACTCATTATCCTTGGTCAAGGGACATGCGTTATTTGATTGTTTGTGGTGTACCTTTCCCACCAGCTGAAACTGACACAATGATTGATTCTGTGGGTGAGTGTGATTTAATGTTTTATTTTTATATGGCAACTTAATAGCTTTATTAAATGTAACAGACATATAAATACTTATAATAACAATAGTAACAATGCCACAATGCCAGAAATTCTGTAGAATCACTTTTGCTGTTTGGCTCAGTAATTGCTAATTTTGTTTTCCTTTATACCTATTCAATTCATTGTTTTTTTTCAGCTTTCATTTCTGTAGTACCTAGTAAATATCACCTTCTTTTAAGTAAACTTAATAGTATTCATTTATCTTACTCAAGACACTTCCATCTTGAGTTTTTGCTGTATCGTGAAATACATAAACAAAAGGGAATTTATCACCAAAGGGAAACAATGAGTTCTAGTAACTCCTATCAACCAATCATAAACAGGCTTTCATTACTCTAGTTCCATTATACCACTGAACGATAAAGATAACTGGTTGCTATGGGTTACTAGATTGCAATAAACGATTTACCCTGTTAATGAATTCTCCTCTTAGGCTAGTACCACATTTGAAAAATACAACAGTTAAGCAAGCTAGGAACAAGGATACAGAGCGTTTTGAATCACAAGAGTAGGTAGCACTCCTCCATTACTTCTATTCTGCTAGTATATATCCATAATATGATAAATATAAATTCCTGGAATTGCCTCTGCCTGACATTTAAGTCAGGTGTTCTTGCAGGAAGCAATCTCATATCCGTCTCCCATCTATACCTCTAAGAGCAACCCCCTCTCTCTGAAATTAGCTTCAGCACCTAAGACATTGCTGGAAACCAATGAACAGAGTCCTAAATAAATCTACATAAAAAAGAAAAATCTAGATTTCATGCAAAGCTTGTAATAAAGAAAAAAAAAAAGAATTATATACACCATCCTTAAGAAGATATAACTCTTTTCATGAATGAATGGCAATGCTTCAAAAACATTTTATTTACAGCAGCTACAGACACTTTTTATATTTTTAGTTATTGGTATAGTGACTTATTAGGTTTAAATATTTTATTATACATAAAATAAAGACCGATGGGAAAAATCTATAATCTTACCATAAAGATAAGTGTGTTACATTCTATTCAGTGCAGCTATTGATGTTACTCCAGTATATTGCTTTGCTACCACAGGAGAATATCTGTATTTTCAGCAGAGAAGTGGTTCAGATTTGTATTACTCCAATAAGACCTGTGTCTTACAGTGACCCTAAAGTCAAATATTAAAACTTAGGGCAAACAATCACTTTGATTACGATCTATAGAACTGGACTACTATATCTAACTGAATTCTTTTATTCACACATCTGACAGTCTTGTCACATTCATATCATGACCTGACACTACTGATCTGAGAGGTTTAAAGGGGAAGTAATACCTCACAAAGGTTTAGGGTGAAATTTATTAAACTTGGAAAAAGCCATTTCGGCTTCTCTGAGTTTAATCGGGAGAACGCTCTGGAGTTTCTCGCGGTAAGTATCACGAGATTTGCCTCAATCAATACTTGCTGTGAGAAACTTTTTTTTATTGAATATATTCCTGGATAGGGTAGCCATACAGTATGGCTACCCTTTCCACAGTTAAATTCAATAAAAAACATTTCTCACGGCAAGTATCGATTGAAGCAAATCTCGTGATACTTACCGCGAGAAACTCCAGAGCGTTCTCCCGATTAAACTCAGAGAAGCCGAAATGGTTTAATAAATTTCGCCCTTGCAGGAAATTAAGCACTGTGTTAGTATTTATTTATAATCTATATGGAAACCTAGATCAAGAATATAAAAAATAGTATCTATAATTTAATATTTCCTCTTTGTCCATTACAAAAATATATAATGGTGACGAGCCATTGGCTGTCAGCGGGATAATGGACATTGTTTTTCAATCACAGGCTGAAGATGAATAGGCTACTAAAGAAGTAGTTTACTGTGTATGAGAGAGAAAAAAGGAAGCAAGGATTCATGGCTCGTCAGAAAACAGCCCACCCTTGCCTACCACATGGATGAAGAGAGAAGATATGGAAACACCTCACAGGTAACTAGATGTTGGTCTTTGGACAGGGCTTTATTAAGTTTTCAACTTGGGGCTCTCACCCAAGTATTTGAATGGGGGGCCCTTTGTCACCAGTTGCCAATACCACAGAATTTCAGAGCGATACCGTATTTATTTGTTTTAGTCTGTAACACTCTAATGGTCCTAAAAATTTCTGCATGAGATCAAGGGGGGGGGGGGAAGTATTTATAAAAGTTGACTTTTTTTAACCTGTTAAAGGTGGTGAAATATTAGCACTACATTGATGTTGCTGTTTTTCACCATTTTGTAAAGTTGTTCCCTCGAATTCACTATGAATCTTTTTAGAAATCTGCAATTTTTATTGGCCCTTTATAAATGTGCTGAAATGGACAGTTCAGTGAATAGAGTAATAACGCTGAAAAACAGCAATACGAATCAAACAGAAATTCCCCCACCCCCTTGCTGTATCTGGAACCAGGGCCACACAGCAATCTCTTGTAAATGTCACATGACCTGCAGATCTTTGCCTCCGCTATCCCTGATTTCCATACTACAAACAGCAGATCACTTGTACTGCTTTCTCTCAGCAGCACCTTTACTCAGTTTATCTTCCTTTACTCTTTATATTGTCTCTCTAGCAGCCCTAGTGCCACTACAGTGGACTGCTGTACAGCATTATTGTCCCTACTGATCTTTTTAGCAGGTCCTTCCTCCTTCCTGATATGCATAAGCTATATATTTTACCTTCTCAAATCATTTTTTAACCCACCTGCTATTTGCAAATCTTAGAAGCAGCAAACACTGTTTTCCTCTGAATTAATGTGTATAAAATGATAGTTTGCAAGTGCGTTTGAATTTGCTTACAAATATTATGATTATTTTCTGAAAAAAAAAACTGTTTAATAAGGAATTACAGAAACATGTCCATTTAAAAACTAATGTCCAGTTGTGCTGGTTAGAATATTAAAAATGGCAACTATTTAAAACAGCAAACTGACCATTCAATTCTCATTTATTTATTTTATGGTAAGTACTGATTTGACCATGGAAGAAAAAACCATGGTTATGATTATAAAGTAAATTTGACACTGAACAGTTCCCTGCATTACTCATAGCTCTAATATCACTATAGTGATAGCCTCTGCATAATTCATTAACAACATATGTGCTGACCTTTTTGCCTGAATATTTTTTCTGATTAATAAATATTATTTTATTAAATTACAATAATCACTAAGCAAGGAAAGTCGGCAAAATCGCGGTAACCAATTTCACTTGCATAACATTGTTTATTCCATAAACACTGTATTTTAATTGAATGCTATATTAAGAGCCACAAAGAGAGTAGGTTCAGAGCCGGCTTGGCTGTAGATTTATGGAGAGTTAATAAAAACAATTAAAGCAATAAAAAGACTGTCTGAAAGAAAGGAATTAAGAAAACAAACAAACAAAGACTACATCTCAAGCTGCTGAAAGTTTCCTATATAATCCCCTCCTCCAGTTAGGTCAAGAGGTGTCTGGTGCCCAAACCCAATCAGCATTAGGTCTACTCTTTGATGTGCCAAAGCTCTCCCTGGCTCTATGGGGCTCCCTGCTGTGGGGAGGCTGATCTACTTCATGCAGATGAGATGCAACTATGGCAAATTTACATTCAAAACAAAACTAAATATGTATACATTATAATGCATGTAGAGCCCAGATTTTAAAAAATGCTAATTATAATGCTTGAGTCATAATAAATCATTGTATGCATGTGTATCATCTATGGATACTGGCTGGGGTCACAGCTTGTCTTGCAGGTTTACACTTACAGTGCTCGTGACATCTGCATGTCTATAGACATTTACATCAAATCTTTTCTCAGGCTGGCATCCCTTTCTCAATTACTTTCACAGTCTCTTTTGTGATTGTGGAAAAACAGCATTTTTAACATTATATGAAGTTTTGGGGGCACTGGTAGCCTTGTGGGCTTTGTTGCCATGGATATAAGGTGACTTTACTTTACCCAAATATGTCTGTATTGTAATTTGGGCATTTGCTCCAGACAACATCTGGTTTTGTTACTGATGTAATCTGGTACCTTTTTATTCTATTTCCCATTCTTGTGTATTTTGTATAGAGTTTGCAGGTGTCGTGGAAATACGACTACTTCTTTCCTTCCGGGCTCCAAATCAGTGTCTGAAGGAATTTACAGGCCTGGAGAAATATGGCTTTAAAGCAATAACACACACCTCAGTCTGTTGTCATTGTAAAAGAATTTCTGATTTTAATAACTCATTAATATCATTTTATAACAAAGTTTGCTAATCTCAAAATTAGCTGATCATACAGAAACGAAACTAGATGCTGATTGGCTAAGCAGATTCAACATACTTGTCATGCTGAGGTAAGTTGTTTTCCGTGTCCTTCAAGGCCATGGGAAACAACTTCTAGACAGGAGAAAACCACTGTCTCCAAGGCAGGCCACTTGATTATGAAATTGCAGGACTAACTGTTTACGATCTATGCGGATGAAAAACACTTACTTAAAAACACTTAAATGTCAAGGTTATATAGTTTGAGTAATATTTGCTGAACTCAGGATAGGACTTAAAGGTATAGTTCATTCTGAGTCTAAAAGTCCATGTTCAAAGAATATATGAGTCCAAAAAGATATTGGGCTAAATGCCAGGATGAATAAGGTCCAAAAATATGTCCATCACACAGGTACAGTGTGAATGAGGATGCCAGAATTCATTTTCTGTAAAGAAAAAAAATCAGTTGTTTGAAATTCAGTAAGAGCTATTTTGGGGAGTTGATAACCCTGGCCTAGGGGAGGCTGACATTATACGGCTATATATATACTGTATATTAATTAGTTGGAAGAGGTTTAAAAAGAAAAAGAACCTTGTGTACTAGAAACCGGATTCCAAAAAAGTTGGGACACTAAACAAATTGTGAATAAAAACTGAATGCAATTATGTGGAGGTGCCAACATCCAATATTTTGTTCAGAATAGAACACAAATCACAGATCAAAAGTTTAAACTGAGAGAATGTGTCATTTTAAGAGAAAAATATGTTGTTTCAAAATTTCATGGCATCAACAAATCCCCAAAAAGTTAGGACAAGGCCATTGTTTACCACTGTGTGGCATCCCCCCTTCTTCTTACAACACTCAACAGACGTCTGGGGACAG
>WMED01003139.1:0-22763 GCA_019650415.1 Pipa parva
GTCAGAAACTATAGGTGAAGTGTCAGGGTTCATATGTAGATTAATAAGGATCCAATAAGGCATCTGGGATATGCCAACACCAGTGATTCTATAAGATAGCACCAAAGCTACTGATCTGCTGCTTCCTATTGCAATGGTTCAGTCTGGTAGTCCCTATACTTTCAGCATATCAGTTATGACCGATATGTTAGTTCTTTAAGAATGATGCAATAAACTTTGCCCCTTTACCATTTCACTTTCTTAGTGATAATATTAAATTTTAAAGAAATTGCTACATAACATAGAACGATGTACTGTTGGGAGTTGGTGCTGCTGTGCCGGCTCATGAATAGCATCGTTAGGCAATGATGCATCTGAGCTTTGTGCTAATCCAGCTATACCGGTTTTCTTGATTTGGACTGTTCTTGGTAATTTGCATGTTTAGAAACCTCATGTTCAGTTTTATCTGCATACTGGGCAGTGAGCCATTTGTGTACTGTTGCATTTAATCAGTTTGCTCCACAGTGATTCCACTTGGTTCACTGTTGTTCCTGCATCTTGCGCTCATCGTCCTTAGCTGTGCCTCAGTATTAACCAACCAGCACCAACCCCACTGCGGCAAGAGAATCTACCTCTTGTTCTGTAACATTTAAGACTTACTGAAGCAGCTTTTTGTCATTGCAAAACAGGAATTTCAGTGTTTTTTTATGTGCATTATATCCAGTGGCTGGTGGCAATTGCTAATGGAACTAGAAACACATCTCAAGATGCTCTTATACATTCCAGACAAACCTTAAATGGACATGTTTTGGGTATTACGAGGCATAATCTATTGGTTTAACTCTGACCCATAGCCTTCTTATAATTTTTTAACTTTTCATGTATTGTGGTTGCATTGTTGCTTTGTAAATTCTTAATGAACTTTGTGGCTCTATAACCCCCCATGGAATGATTCTCTTAATTGGTAGCAAATATGACATTAAATGCATTATAATCAGATAAATTATAACTGTACTTTAAGAGAAATACTGCACAGTTGCATATTAAGAGTATCTTTGTATGTATTATTAAACATATATATAATTGTATGGGGATTCTCTAACCCAGAGATCAAGAGATCACAGTTTGGCCCTTGTGAAAATAATTTAGATTCTTATTCCTCCCAAAATATTTATCCTATTGACAAGTGCCATTGCAATGAGAAAATGAATGTTTTTTACATCAGCTGTCAGATATTTAATGTGTTAGTTGCTCAAAACCATCTATGCTGGAATTACAAGTAGTCCACCTGCAGTAACATTAAAAAGAATGATATAGATTTTACTGCAGCAGAAAATGCATGTTGGCAAACTGCCTAATGAAGCCTGTTGAACGTGATCAAAACTTTCATTTTTCAAACCAAAAAAAATAATCATATAACAAGTTCTCACCTGAAATCAAATTCCTAATCCAAAGCAGGCATTGTTTTTAGTCCAAAAATCAACAAAGTAATATTTTTGAATCATACAAAGTTCACGGTCTTAACCGCATCAGTCACTGGTGACTGATGCAGTTAAGATTCATCTATGTAACAAACTATATGTGAATAAAGGTGGGGACTATACCTTAAAAGAATCCACTGCGTATTATCCAAGGAATACAGGGAGTATAACTATATTAGAACTCTCTTGATGGCAGTAATATCTGCACTATTTTCCTATATGTTCACCCTACAGATCAGCGCGGCACTCCTTACTTTCCAGTACCGATTATTTATAAGTACTTTGAAGCAGTTTATTTAACTTTTTATTAAACAGCTATAAGCAATCATAGCAGTGTTAAATACTCTAGTGCATCCAGTTAGTTAGATTCTAGTAAGGAGCAGAGATAAGCTTGGGGCTGATTTATAATAGTCTGTTACAGGCCAAGTAATCCCCCCCCCCCTTCTCTCACTGCCTTAGCAATTTAAAGTTGAGTGTTAGTTGTAGTGGAGGATGTGCTTTGCTGTAGTCTCCAATGAGCAATGTGTCCCTTTATGAGTGTAAAATATTGAATGATATCAACTTACTTCCAAGGGGAGGCAGTTTCCTCCCAATAAATGATTGTCCAGCCAGAAAGTCCACTCAAAAACAACGAGGATTTATTTGTTTCTTCAACCATAATGCAGAACAGTCACACAATTACTTTAATTTTCATGTCCCTTCTTACCATTTCTTTGCTGGGTCACCCCTTACTTCAGGGAATGCATATCTTCCAAATATAAAGTGAAGAATTCCTATAATCCTCAACAGAGGATGACGCACGTGTTCTCCTCTACTACTTCCCATAGAGAGCCCTTACTTCCTCTAAATTAGTGGTTCTTAACCGGGGTTCGGTGAGTCGGTCTCAGGGGTTCGGCGGAGCCTCCACCACGGAGGTCGACACGTTTGTGATTTATCACTAAAGAAGGGTTCGGTGAATGTGCATTTGAAAATGGTGGGTTCGGTACTTCAAACAAGGTTAAGAACCACTGCTCTAAATATATACACTCCTGTAATTCCACCCTATTGTATCCTCATTAAGCAGATTCTTTTTTAAACTATATCTTTGGTCACATGCTACACATAACATTTTCTACCAGTAGGTGTCTCCCTATTCTTACAGTACTCTTGGGGAATCGTCTCTCAATCAGAGATGTACATTAACTAAAAAGACTGTTCCTCTTTTCTGGGAATAGTAATAAAAGGGGAAATAACTACTAAATGCAATATTTGGGAATGACTCAGCTTGGGTATATTACATCTATAACTATCAATGTATTCCACTGCAGGTAACAGAATACATTTTTTATTAACTGTAAATTTTACTATCTATATGGGACTAGACTAGACAATCTAAATGATTATGCTTCCATCTAGTGGAAAGTTCTATTAGTGTATTTTTTCAAGTTAGGGTTGATATCACCATTAACAGAAAAACATTCAACGCATTTCAAAAAATATATTTAGTTTCACAGAACAAATTCACAGGGCGCCATGCAATGTAAACATTTTGGGTTAGTTAATACCTACCTAAAAGAATTTACAATCTTACAAACTCAAGATCAAAAATGAATGACAAAGTGCTCCGAGCTAATGACGTCCAGTTTTAATACCCTGGTATAGCTCCTGTCTATTTTAATTTAATTTATGTAGATAAACCTTTATGTGTGTTTTTTTCAGGAAATAATTTCTTCATCATTTGTCCATAGCTATATACACCCTACCCAAGCAAACTGTTACCAGTGCTGTTGCCAAATTGAGTTACACCTTCTCACAGGTTTCCTGCAAATTCCTTAAGATTTCACTGTTTGATCTCTGTCCCTCACTTCTATGTCAATTTTTCATACCTTTTAAACTTCCTATCAGCCAAAATTTAATTGTGGCAAATTTTTAATCTATTCAGAATATAAAAATAAAAATCTAAAATTTCTGACACCGCATCACTAAAGCTACACAAAGCGTTCACCTTAAGTTTTCCCTGTTTTACAGCCTCCATTTGATAACCTAAATAACTTTGTCCTGTCACTTCAATTGCATGCTTAAATGATAAAACACTTCTGGGTAGCTTGATCGCTAAATTGCTCCCACCTCCTGACCCTTGGCTGTTGTTGTATGTGCAAGGGACTCCTTACCTCTCTACTATGATTGTCATTATCCCAACTTTCAATCATTTGGAACAAAAAGTCACATTTCTAGCGCTGTAGTGTATTAACTTAGGCATGTATACTGACCGCTCCAATCCCCTCAGCTGTAGAAAACTGTCGGGGGCTCTGGAGGATTTCAGACGACTCAATATGATGACCACAAGAAGGTTCTCCGGCACTCCAACGTCAGTTAAAATTTTCTTTTTATTGTAACTACATTCGGTTCACTAAAGGGCAATTATTAAAAACAACCAAACATGCCTACGCGTTTCACTCATGCCATGAGTAAGCGCCATGCGCAAAACACGTAGGCATGTTTGGTTGTATTAACTTA
Source organism: Pipa parva (assembly GCA_019650415.1). Lineage (NCBI taxonomy): Eukaryota > Metazoa > Chordata > Amphibia > Anura > Pipidae > Pipa > Pipa parva. The sequence goes on from WMED01003139.1 coordinate 3,957, forward strand.
GGACAAGTTAACATAAGAAACATGGTGATACAATAACAATACATGCAGCCTTACACCTTTCACGCATGTAGGCCATGGCAAAACAAGAGGCCAACCATGTCTCAACTAATGTGGACTTTGGTGGGTGATAGCAACAGATGGGACCTAAGCATTACTCTAGAGTAGGAGGTCAGCGAATTTTATCTTAGGAAAGGGGTGCACTTCTGCTGTGTATAAGCATTAAGCTGGTGTAGCGATAACTCTCCGGATCTTGCAGGACCTGTAGCTGCCTCAGTGTTACTGTGTGAAACCTTGTGATCAGAAAGGTGGGGTGCACATATTTGTAAATAGAATGTACAATTTACCTAATACCCAGCACAACAAGTGGGGTACAGCAGATTGTAAATCAAATACCTATTTCTTCAGTTTATATCTCAGCCATAAAGGGTGAAGTACAGGCTTTGCAGAAAAATAATTCAGTATTGTTATGCTTTCATTAAAGGAACAGTCTAGCCAACAATAAAAAAAAAACCCAAAACAAAACACCTTTATTTATTTATGCTAATTACTAACTTTTATTAAATACTATTAAATGTCAATTAAAAAAAAAAAAAATTCTTACCTGTAAAGTACTGTACTTTACTGTAATGTCCTTGTTGCAGACTCCATCTTCAGACTGCTGGCAACTCTGCTGCGTCCCGAAATCACTCAAAACCTCTCAGAAGCGCAGTACTCTCCAGATGCGCTCCTAGTGCAGCCCCGCATCACCATTTTCTAGAAGTTGCATGGAAAGCATGCACGTGATCAATGAGTCCTCCCTGGAAGACGTGCGCGCTCTCCCATGTGACTTATAGGAAATGCCAAAGCGGAACTTCATTAGAAGAGCGGCTGGAGAGGACTGTGCTTCTGATAGGGATTGGGTGATTCGGGATGCCGTAGAGTTGCCGGCAGAGTCTGAAGATGGAGAGTGCAGCAGGGTGTACTCCAGTGCAATGCACTGACAATGTACAGTCAGTAGATAAACTCGTAAAATAAAGGGTTATCTAATACGAAGCCATTTATATTGTCTCAGTGCTTACAACTACACTCATTATGACAATAGCTCACTGACTGCTGACCATCATAATGAAATACTTTTCACTAACTTAATGAATACAGCATACCGCCATTCAATGTCAACTCAAAATTCACAACTCCAATGAGTTAAACAGGAACCAAAAACAAACAGAATATGATGCAAACAAAAACAGAAAACATAGCAGATGTGCCAACAATACCACGAAAGTAAGAAAAAATGTAAGTTACATAAATGTTAATTAGATGTCAGCTAGTGAATCACTTGTTCCAGTCCTGCACATCCAGTTTTTTTAGCTTGTTAGTCAGTATCAATGAAGTCTTTGAAACAATGCTTTCAATGGATAAATTGGTCATAAAACCACGTCTGGTTTCTCTCAACTCCTTCAGTGCATCAACAAAGTCATTGCTAAATAAAGTGAGAAAAAAAAAAGGTAAAATTAGCAAAAGTAAATTTTAGATGAAGATCAATTTCCCCAATTATATGTTTAAGCTGCTGGCCAGATACCCCTCTGTTACCTGCTGACTTCAGGATGCAAGGCTCTCAGGCGATTCATTACTTTACAGAAATTATGAACATTCAGCCTGTTAGGTGGCAAAGATGCAAACCCGTCAGAATCCTAAAGAATAAGAAGATAAAATTAAGCAGCAAGGTAAACATTTGAATGTTTCATTGCTTTTTAAATATGGATCCATACATCTGAACACTTACTTATATGTCGTCTATTCAATGATTTATACACAATCAGAATTACATTTATGTGTTTTACATTTAGGAAACTTGTGTTTCAGTAATTAGTAAGGTATTTTTGGATGTCATCATTAGACGGACATAAAATGGGTTGAGGGGATTAATTAATTAACATCTACACACTGCCATATTCATACCATACGTGACAATTCAGGCGCAGTCACCAAAGACACAAAAAAGATTTTGGAAACATTCCAACACTTCTATACCAAACTCTATAAAGATGACAAAGCACCAAAGTCAATATCAGCATCCTCTTCACCAATCATAAAGGAATGGAACCCTCCTAGTCTCACAGAAAGTCAAACACAAATGTTAGAAAAAACAATCTCTCCCTTAGAAGTACATGATACACTCAAATCTATGAAAATAAACAAAGCACCAGGCCCAGATGGATACACATTCAAATACTACAAGACCTTCTCAGAGATACTTATCCCACAGCTAACCATCTTATTCTAACTCTTCAGGAAAGGAAACCCTCCATCACCCACATGCAAACAGCGCTAACATCATTAATCCCAAAGACAAAGGCAAAGACCCACTCAACTGTGACAGTTATAGACCCATCTCCTTAATAAACACAGATCTCACACTATTCGCTAAAATACTGGTGAACAGACTCTCACAGATCCTACCATACCTAATACACCAAGATCAAGTAGGCTTTGTGAAAGGACACCACTCCTCAGATGCAGTAACGAAAGCTATAAATATTATAAATCATGCCAACTTATCACATCCCCCCACACTACTTCTGTCTCTCGGCGCACAAAAGGTGTTTGATAGACTGGACTGGAAATATATGCATACAGTTCTAAATAAATGCAAATTACCTCACGCATTCCTAACGGGCCTCCAGCAATTATGCCACACACCATCAGCTAAAATCACAATGATGGGACTAACATCCGACCCAATAATCACCAAGGGTTGATCCAGACAAGGCTGCCCACTATCTCCCCTGATATTTGTCTTATCTCTTGAACCATTAGCCCAATATATAAGGTCCAACCTAGATTTAGAAGGCATATGAATCAAAAACACCAATCATAAAATAGGACTATTTGCTGATGATATAATCTTGACTCTAACAAAACCATGCATAACCATCCCAAACTTATTCAAAGTTCTTCACTCATTTCAAGACATATCAGGCTACAAAATAAACTCTCCAAAATCACAAGCCTTACCTATAAACATGCTAAAATCCGATATATCCACACTACAAACAAATAGCAAACACACTCTTTAAAATACTTAGGAATAAACCTGACAACCTCTTTTAGCTCTTTATACAATGTAAACTACCCGCCATTAATACAACAATTAAAGAAAGACCTCTTTCTTTAGAAGATAGATCTTTCAATCTATCGTGGTTTGGAAGAATTGCAGCAGTCAAAGTGACACTGCTCCCATTTCTGGAAAAAACAGCACAATCCCTTCAAAAAGCAATCTCCAACTTCATTTGGCAAGGGAATAAAAACACATATTCAAACTGCCATTCTTACGAAACCCAAAACCATAGGTGGCTTGGGAGTCCCACACATATTTAGACATTTGCAGTAGACTAACCTCAATAATTTACATCCACAGAAACTCTAAACCAATCTGGCTCCAAATAGAAGACTCCTACTTAACCCCCTACAACAGCAAAGATCTAATATGGACACAACAAAAAGACTGTATAATACCAACTAACATTCCCCAACAAATGAACTAATGCTGAATAATTGGGACAGTTGGAACAAACTATTTAATTTGAAATCCTTCCCCCAACATACACAAGCATAATAGGAAATAAAAATGTCCCCCCAGGCCAAGACACAAACAGCTTCAAAAATTGAATCGCCAACAAACATAAGGTAATTCATCCAAGCCAACGTGTTTTCAAATCAATCATTAATAAAATACAAAATAACTAAGGCAATGGGCTTAGGAGCAATTTTGTACAGTTAAAGGTTCGGTAAAATCCACTTTATCAAGATGTGTCTCAGAAGGAACACTATTTACCTTTGTATAAGAAGTAGAGACTGCTGGTGTGACATTACAAACCATGTCACTGGTTGCTTTATTTGGAAATGTCACTGATGATGGGATAAACAATGGTGCTCTCAAAGGGGTTTTAGCTGTTTGGGTAAATGAAAATTGAGTAGATTGTGCCGTTCCTACAGTAGTTGAAATTTTTGACACTGTGACTGGAGTAGAGGATTGCACTTGTAGGGTATTTGAAGAATTTAACTTCCCCTGAGCAGAATATGTACCAGCAGTTGCTACAGATGCAAGAGAACTAAAGTCAGATACAAAAGATGTGACCACTTCAGTTTTTACAGTTTCTTTTAGATCTGAAGAGGATACCATTACAGAGTTGGGAAGTGTGATCTCATCTTTGAGACTGGGTGGAATAAAATTTGCCTGCACGGATTCTATTTTTGCTGAAGATGGAATAAGAGCATCTTTACTGCTAACACATACTGGCTCTATTGTCTTGGATGGCACGTCCAGACCTCTGTCTTTATGGATTGAAATTGTGGCATTAGGATCAACACTGGAAGAAAATGTAACTCCTGGTCTATTTTGCACTGGTTTGAATTGCATAGAGGAGGATTGTGAGTTAAAGTAAAGTCCACTAGGGCCCTGTGGAGAGACTATGTGTGAATACTGCAGGCCAGGGTATGGAACATGGTATGGACTGGTTATGCTACCATAAGAATTCATGGAACATAAGGGTTGTAGAGTCCAGAAGGGCAGTGGAGGCATCATATTACAAGAGCTACATGCATTGCAGTATGGTACAGATTGAGACAGTTGTACTGCATTCACTGGACAAACAGAACTTCCATAATTGTTTGTGTTCAATGAAACATCTTGTATATTTTTATGATTAGGTATTTGTAGAGGTGTATTGCTCCTTTCAGGTATTTGTGAATGTGATTTTGGTCTTGTCCCACTTTCCTTTAGGGAAGGCTGAGCTGTGAATACTATAGGCATTTTCAAGGCAGTCTTAGCACTGTCATCATGAGGAGACACAGAAAGTATGTTCAGTTTTTGAAATGCTGCTGGCAGTGATTGTTCTGCATTACTGATAGGATGAACTTTTATATTTCTTCCACCTATTTCCTTCCCATTCATTTCCTTCGCTGCAGCTTGGGCTTGTGTGGAGTCATCAAAGGTAAGAACAGCATAGCTAGAAAAAGAAACATGCTATTACATACTAGGCCTGATAGAATAACAAAGGTGCAGGTAGGTGGGCACCTAGGAAATAGTGACCATAATATCATAGAGTTCCAGTTAAGGTTTAATGGGATTTACTGTCATGGGGCCACTAAAACATTTAACTTCAGAATGGCTACATTTAGTCAGCTAAGAGATGCCCTTACTATCATTGACTGGGACAATGTTCTCAATAATAAGAGTGCAGATGCTAAATGTGATAATTTAAAAAAAAAAAAATCTTGACTACTCACTGTGAGAGGTACATACCATATGGGAATAAAAGAGTTAGAAATAAAAGAAAGCCTATGTGGATGAATAGAAATGTAATGGGGGCTATACCGTAAATGCCAAAAAGAAAGCATTTACATTGCTAAAACAGGAAGGCAGTATAGAAGCACTACAAAGATATAGAGTTCATAATAAATTATGTTAAAAACAAATTAAAGGAGCCAAGTTGGAAACTGAAAGACTCATTGCCCAGATGAGTAAAACACACCCAAAAATGTTTTTTAATTACATAAATAATAAAAAGATTAAAAGTGATAGTGTTGGTCCCTTAAAAAATAATGAGGGGATTATGGTAGAGGCAAATCAGGAGAAACCTGAACACTACAGACCTGTAAGTCTAATTTCTATTGTGGGTAAACTGTTTGAAGGTTTTCTAAGAGATGCTATCCTAGAGTATCTCAACATAAAAAAATGTATAACTCCATATCAACATTGGTTTATGAGGAATTGATCCTGCCAAACAAATCTAATTAGCTTCTATAAGGAGGTGAGTTATAGACTGGACAGAGGGGAGTCACTGGATGTCATATACCTTGATTTTTCCAAAGCATTTGATACTGTGCCACATAAAAGGCTTGTACATAAAATGAAGATGCTTGGACTGGGGGAAAATGTGTGTTAGTGGGTTAGTAACTGGCTCAGTGGTAGGAAACAGAGGGTGGTTATAAATGGTACATACTCACAATGGGTTATTGTTAATAGTGGGGTACCCCATGGGTCAGTTTTGGGTCCTCTTCTCTTCAAAATATTTATAAATGACCTTGCTGAGGGATTGCATAGTCAAATCTCAATTTTTGCAGATAATACTAAACTTTGTAAAGTAGTTAATACAAAGTAGGAGAGTACTTTATTACAGATGGATCTAGATACATTGGAAACTTGGGCAGGAAAGTGGCAAATGAGGTTTAATACTGATAAATGTAAGGTTATGCATATGGGAAGCAGAAATGCATTTGTAGATCAATTTCTATATGGGAAAATACTGGGCAAAACAAACATGGAAAAGGATTTAGGAATTCTAGTTGACAATAAACTTAACTGTACCAACCAGTGCCAAGCGGCAACTGCCAAAGCAAATAGAATCATGAGGTGCATCAAAAGGAGTATAGACGTACATGATGAGAACATAATTATACCTCTTTACAAAGCACTGGTCAGACCACACATGGAATACTGTGTGCAGTTTTGGGCACCAGTGCACAAGAAAGATGTGGTTGAGGTTGAGAGGGTTCAAAGGCGGGCTACTAAAATAATTAAATGAATGAACAATATACAGGTCCAATAAAGATTATGAAAACTGGGCTTGTTTAGTCTAGAAAAAAGAAGATTAAGAGGTGACCTAATAACCATGTATAAATATATTAGAGGTCAGTACAGAGATCTGTCTCACAATCTATTTATACCAAGAACTGTAAGTATTACAAGGGGGCATCCTCTATGTTTAGAGGAAAGAAAGTTTCTGCATCAACATAGAAGGGTTTTTTTTTTTTGTTTTTTTTACTGTAAGAACAGTGAGGTTATGGAACTCTCTGCCTGAAGAAGTTGTCATGGTTAAATCCATTAAGGAGTTCAAAACTGGCTTGGATGGTTTCCTTCAGTGTAAGAACATTACAAGTTATGGGTAATAGATAACTGGAGGTGGGAACTAGATAACTGAAGGTGAGATCTTGATGCAGGGAATTATTCTGATTGCCATATTTGGTATTTGGAGTCAGGAAGGAATTTTTTCCCTAATGTGAGGATAATTGGCTCTTGCATCAAGGGTTTTTTGCCTTCCTCTGGATCAACATTGCAGGAAAATAGGCTGGACTGGATGTACTTGTGTCTTTTTCAGCCTTATAAACTATGTTACTAATGAATTGGACATTAAATACTGTCTAATGAATTTTGGGCATGTACATTCTTGCAAAGTCCCCTACTGCTCTGTAGCATACCATATGTACAAATATATCTGGGTTGGTATTGTCATTTAATTGGGTTGTCCAACTTAGAATGAATTTTTAGCACATTGCAGATAATTGTATTATAAAACAGTTTGCAATTTGTCTTCATTATAATTTTTTTTGCAGTTTTCTAAATTTTCAGTTTTCTGCAGAACTTTCGTTACTTGTTTTCATTCTTGTTCTTGTTTACAATTAAATGATCCTCTGATCTAGAGTAAATTCACTTAGCATTCTGCCACTGAGTTAGGTACAAACTAGAAGACCAACAGTATATAGAATTTATATATTATAGATGGCTTGAACAGAAAAATAATTCTAAATTAAGAAAAAAAAAAAAAAAATCAATCCTCAGAATAACTGATAAGCTGGTTGGCAAGGGTCAGTGACTCTTAAACTAAAATGATGAAGCAAAACAAACTAAAAAAATAAACAGAAATCAAAGATTAATTCCAAACTGTCTTATAATGCCCCTATCTATAACATACTCAAAATTAAGTTCAGGTGCTCAACCCCTTTAACAAACTTTTTGATAGGATTAAATTTGCAGCACACCAAGAAAGTGAGTTAAGATAACTCACAATAAGACATTTACATGCTAACACAAACGAATACCTTCAAATTACAAACACAGGCTTTGCATCACTGCAACTGGCAATACACATGTAGGACCTAGCAGAACTGTGTGCCTCTACTAAACTGTCCAGACAAAGCAAACCTGCTTAAAGCAATCATTGTACTATCAAAGAAAAAATAAATTTTCAGTGGTCAATTAAGGGCAACACAAGAGCTGCTGTTGATGTCAGAAACCAATACAAAGACAAAGTTTAATTACATCTTAGACAATAATGCCAAAATGAGCCTGCCTGCCAGCAGTCTCCCCTCCATAGTGCACTAGACAGTGCAGCAGTACCCCCATATAGTGTTCTATATAGTACAACGGGCAAAGAGGAGCATGGTAGTGTGACATGCTACAATTTTTAAGCTCCTCTCTACCCCAGGTTCCCCATACTGTGCTGCTCCAACTCTCTCCTTCCCAAACTGTGCGGACCTCAACTTCCCTTTCCCCATACTGGGCTTCCCCAACACCCCTTCCCCTATACTGTGCTGAACCCCAAGACCACCCTTTCTCTATACAGTGATGGCCAACCTTTTGAACTTGGTGTGTCAATATTCAAAGAACCAAGCATAACTCAGGTGGTGTGTCACTTCGAAAAAAAATCCATCATCTTTTGAAGGCGGGGCAACTCTCCTACTGACCATGTGGCACTAACAGCGTCATGATGTGTGTCAGCGAAAACATCTTAGTGTGTCACCTCTGACACGCGTGTCATAGGTTAGCCATTACTGCTCTATACTGTGCAGTTCCCTTATGTCACGGGGATAACAGAACACAACGGGATTTACTACGAGAACTGAGTCGCCACTAGAGGAGCTATAGTGAACACAGAACCCATTACGCCTCTAGAAGCACTAAGGCATACAAAACGTGAGGGGAACAGGATAAAGTGGTACACCTTCTGGAAGCACTAAGGAGTACGTGCACACGTGAAGCAAACAGGGAGTGAGAGGAATAGGAAAACATGACTTTAATAAGATGTGGATCCTCTGTGCCACAGTAGAAGTTGACACTGGTTAGCCCTGAGGCATGGAGTCTAAGGAGGGCCAGGTCTTCACCCCTAACCCCCACAAGGGGGTATGGCCTTTGCGGCAGAAACCTCCCAGGTTGCGACCCTCAGGGTAACCCTCCACTGGTGGCAGCTGGCACTCACTTGGACCCCTGGCGAAAACCTGGAACAGCTCAAGGCATATAGAGATGATTCCTTTAAGAGACAGAGACTCTAGGCAGAAGCAGGCTGCTAAAGCATAAATAAGCAGACAGGTAGGCAGGCAGGTACTTGCATAAAACGCCAGGCAGATCCAATCCTCACAAGTGACAACAGGCAGGCAGGCAGCTGATCCAATCTTAACAAGAGTGTAACAATAATACTTGAGCGCTGTGCTAATCACAGTGCTTCCTTTTGAATCCCCCGCTTGCTGACGTCACTAGTGACATCAGCCAGCCGTGATAGGTGATAGGCTGGGAACCCAGAAGAGTTGGGGTACACGCAGCCCCAGCACTTACTGGCATCAGAGACGCCGGAACATGAGCAGCGCAAGAGCTGAGGTAAGCACTGCTCGTTACACCTTACCCTGTCCCAGCTTTTTCCGCTTAAAGATTGCAGTAGCGCTAACAGTGCTGAGGAGTGACTGTTGTAGCCGGAGCAAAGGAATGGAGTGAGGCAGCTTCCTACCCCAAGTCACGGCTGTCACACATGCATCACTCCAATCAACACAGACACATAAATGCTAAGAATATAACTATGCCTTCTACTACAAAGTCATACATTCTACTGTGGAAAACATAGCACCTGCTAATATACCACTATCGACTGAAGCATGGCATACTTTCAACAACAGAGAAACTACTAATTTTCCACAGTATTTTAATGCTAATTTGTGAGGTGATCTTAAGGTTTAGATAAATAGTAATCATTATTTCTAGTCCCACCTTCCAACCCCTTTCTTTTACATCAAAGGTGGGGAAAGCTAACATTATGTTTTTTAATTGTTTTTATCTTTTGTATGTCCATGAAATTTGTACTTTAATAAAGTCATCGTTATTTTTGACAGTATGTGCCTTACTAAATGATGTTTTTTTTTTCCTCGTTTTAGTTTAATGGTTTAAATTCTAGAATATCTGAAGACAGCATCAGATAACTTCTACAAGAGTGGAATACAAGTTCTAGTCCACCTTTGCACAGTTTACAATAATATTCCAGGTTCCTTAAAGCTCTACATGCTGGATGAGTAATTTAAATTCCTGCATGTTTGTGGCAAGAGATTCCCATCTCTTTCTAAACCACACTGAACCCAAGCAGATCCCAATAGATGTCTGGTGCAATATAAGCTTTAGTAAAAGGGTTGGGCCTTTGGGATCACTCCACTACCCAGAACATTGGACATATATAGCAGCAACCTATAAAAACCTCAGATAAGGAAAAAATTGAGATATACAGGAACACAAATGAATAATATTGTTTAACTATTGCACATTATGTAAATAGGGAGATTTTTTTACTCACTAATAAATCTCTCTCTTCAAGTCTCTTGGGGGACACAGGACCAGGTGTAAAGTTCCCTCCCACTGGAGGCAGGACACTACAAGAACAAGACTCCTCCTCTATGGGCTTTATGCCTCCACACAGAGAAGAGGAAGTCCATTTGTAACAAAGATTTAATATTCTGAACTTAAAAATATTAACTATAAATAGTATAAAATTCCAACAAAAGGAACACAACAATCTGTACAGAATAGAACATTTTGAGAAATAGAGTGAGTAGCCTGTGTTCCCCAAGAGACTAGAAGAGAAAGATTTATCGGTGAGAAAAAAAATCTCTTTTTCTCCCAGGTCTTTTGGGGGGGACACAGGACTAGGAACATACCAAAGTAGTCCCACAGAGTAAAGGGGAGGGATTATAAGAACAACAAACTACAGTGAATTAATTAAATAGGAGCCATTGCAGCCCGAAGGATCTTCATCCCGAAACTAGCCTGTTGAGATGAAAATAAATCCACCCTGTAAATTTGATGAAGGCGGAAGGCGGACATCCAGATAGTTGTTCTACCAACTCTTCTAGCACAGAGCCCAGGAAGAACCAACAGCTCTGGTTGAATGAGCCATAATTCACGCAGAGGGAACACCACCTCGTATTTGATAGGCTCGATGAATAATTTCCTTAATACACCGATTATGCCATCTTCTGAGCATGGTTCCCCACTTGCAGTCCTGTTGGAAAGATGAACAAGGAGTCTGAATAGCAAATGTCTGCCATCCTATGAAGACAAATTTGCATAGCCTGAACTGCATCTAAGGAGTGTAGCTTTATCTCTTTGGTTTATTTCTTTTTATTCTCTTCTTTATTCTCTTTATTCTTTTGGTTTTGACATAGTGATGGTAACACTATGTTCTGATTAATGTGGAATGTAGAAGTAACTTTAGGGAGAAAAGAGAGAACCATTCGGAATACTATATCCATGTGAAAAACTAAAAATAGCTCACGTCAAGATAGTGCTGCTATTTCTGAAACTCTCCTAGTAAAACAGATGGCAACTAGAAACACCACCTTTACAGTAATTTTGAGATGGAATCTAGTGGTTCAAAAGGAGGATCCTGCAGAAACAAAAGTAATAGAACAAGCTGTTATCGGAGGTCTGTGTAATGGTACTATATGAACTACACCTTGAAGAAAGGTTCTCATTTCATCCTTAAGAGCCAGTCTTTGCTGGAAAAGTACAGACAAAAGCAGAGACTTTTACTTTAAGAGATGATAAGATAAGTCCCTTGTCCAATCCTAACTGTAGAAATTATAGTCTTGGTAATCTAAACTGATCGATTGAAAGACCCAGAGAATTACACCAGCTCCTGCAGGATTTCCAATTTCTGTGATATGCTGGAAAGGAAACTGATTATCGGACTTTAAGCATCGTTCTTATTACTGCTTCTGAGAAACCTTTATGGGGTAGGATTATGGATTCAACAGCCATGCCATCAAAGCTAGTCTGTTGGTATCTGGATGAAGAATATGACCTTGAGAGAGCAGGTCTTTAATTTTTGGAAGATACCACGGAGGGGCTTTGGACAAGGTCAGGAGATCCGTGAACCAAAAGAAGCGAAGTCCAAGTTCCCTTGTAGGGACCTCTGGTGAAAACGAGGGTGCTCATTAGACTCTGCATGCTAGGTGGAGTTCATTGCCATCCACCGTTGGCCCAGTGGATCCACTAAACCAAATTATGACTTCCTTACACCTCTGATTCTGTATGCTACAGTTGTAGCGTTGTCTGATTGTATCCTTACTGGGTGTCCATGTATAGTATGGGAGTCCAGCGGTTTAAAGCTAGACATACTGCTCTGAGTTCCAAGACATTGATGGGCAGTGTCCACTCTGATGCAGGCCAGGATCCTTGCACTGTTAGTTTTCCATAGACTGCTCTCCATCTTATTGTCACTATTTTCTAGTTTTGAAGGACTAATTGGCAACTTTTCTGTAGGTTGTGAGGGTTCATCTACCATAAGAGTGATTGGCGAGTTATGGGATCTAGTGTCATTTGAGATGACATGTTTTGTCCTCTCTGTTTCTTTAACATGTGTAATTGTACAGGATGCAAATGAAATTTTGTGAAAGGCAATGTTAGGTTACTACCCAAGATTGGACCCAAGGTGGAACCTGCAGCACAACTGAGATGGAAACCCCAATGTTCTGTATTCACTAATGCCCTTTTGGGGCCCTGAACTTACTGCTGCAGAAACAATAAGGCATCAGAGCAATCCAGCAGGAGTGAGCAAGGACCAAAGTGAAGTACCAGGAAAATAGCAACGGTGGAGTCAGAAGAGCCAGATCGGGAAAACCAGAGGAGTAGAAAAAACGTAGGCAGACTAAGCCAAAGGTAACGGTTTCTGGAAAAACAGAGAAGTCAAAATAAGCAAAGGTCAATAACATGGATATACAGTAAACAAGAGCTTCAGCAGAACTTCAGGAAAGGAAAACCAGGTTGGGCAAAGACTGGAGGAAATGACCTCATATTCTAATGTATTGGACAGCTCATCTGGAAACCTAGGCCCACAGACCAAGACTCAAATGGAGTAATGGTATAACTGCTACCTGGAGTGCAGCAGGTTCCTGGTTCTAATCCTGCTGGAGGTGCTGCCCAGCTGATGCAAACCATGCCTCAAACGCCTGCAGAAAGCACCACTAGACTGGCAAGGGAAATTCCTAACAGGTACCACAATAGTATTTGCATCGAATGTAGGAGTGATGTCTGTAAAGGTTTGATATTAGGTGTACTATGTAACTGATTTTGTCTGTCGGTAGTGTTATCGAGCAAAAAAACCTCTGTTGAAAACCAGCCCAAAAAAATTTAGAGACTGAGTGGGAATTAGAGGTTTTTGGGAAGTTTAGAACCCATCCGAATTCCTGGAGGGTTGAGGCACATAGATCTACTGATCTTTTTGCTTCTAGGAAGGAAGGAGCGTTGATGAGTAGGTCGTCAAGATACGGAGTGACATTTAACCCTTTTACCTGAAGAATAGCAGACATAACTCATTATTTTTGTAAATATTTGTGATGCTGTTGCTAGACCGAATGATAGTGCAACAAATCGGAAGTGAGAAGAATTGAAGGCAAAGTGTAGCCAAACATGGCGGGACTGAAGTATGGGTATGTGGAGATATGTGTCTTTGATGTCTATTGAAGCTAAAAAATCTCGTTGATTCATTGCTGCAATGATAGATCTTAGTGGTTTCCATCTTGAAACCTCAACATATTTGTTTAGCTTCTGGAAATCCAGTATGAGACCAATTTCTCCTTTCCTTTTCAATATTATGAAGAGGTTATGAAGAGGTTTGAATAAAAACCAGAGTACCTTTGATTAACTGGTACGGAAACAATAACCCCCTTCTTTAGTAGATCCTGTACACAGAAATGAAAGGCTTGTGATTTTACTGTGTCTTGTGGGACTCTGGATAGAAAGAATCTTGTTGGAGGATGGAGAAATTCTATTGAATATCCTTGCAGAATTTTACTCTGCGTACAACTGTCATTCGTGGATTGTAGCCATACCAATTTGAATTGAGCTAGTCTGCAACTGAGGTTGGACTTCTTTGAGTTCTATGGTCTTTTCGATTAGTTTTGAAAACAGAATCTTGCTGTTTGAGAGGAAGATCCTGCGGAACGAAAATGTGATTTGGTTGATGAGTGGGAGTGAACGAAATTTATTTTTCAGGTCTATTTTGAGGTAATAGCATAGTCTTACATCCTGTGGCCTGAGAAATTATCTTAACCAATTCTTCGGCAAATGGAAGTTTTCCTTTCAAATGAATAGAAGTGAGTGACTTTTTTTTATCAAATATCAGCTGACCAGTGTTTTTAGCCACAGTTGGCATCTGGTTGCTACTGGCATAGCTGATGCTCTGGCCAAAACTTTTTGCAGCGTCTACTTGCGCATCGCATAAATAGTTTATGCCATCTTGTAGCAAAAGTGTTAATTCAAGAAGGTCTTCATTCGAGGAACCAAAGTGGATTGCTTCTAAAAGTAGAGAAACCCATCTTTCACATGCCAGCACCTCTGCCTCCTGGAGAAAGGACAAAAAAAAAGTGACTTCCTCTACTCTGTGTGGTGGGGTAAAGCCCATAGGGGAGGAGTCTATTGTACTACCTCCAGTAGGAGAGAACTTTACTCCTGGTCCTGTGTCCCCCAAAAGTCCTTAGAGAAAATGTCTTTGCAAATCCTTGGTGTATACATTTTAACATCTTTATTCTAAATACTGTTCTGGTTTTGAAATAGATTTCATATTCATCTACATACGCTGGGAGTACCTGGATTTTGTGGACATTTGTTGAAGGAATATCTTGGAAACCTTGTACTTCTGGAAATATAACAAAAGCTCCACCTAAAAAAGTGGAATATGCACAAATGTCATAAGGGTAGCAGCAACACATGACTGTTTTCATGCCGTAGCCATGATCAATGTAATCAAAAATTTCAGGAATAATATTTTACAGTCATGAAACTGAATTCAGCAACCTGCAAAAGAGCATCTTTGTCAATTTGAAGACCAAAGAGTTGCTTTTTTTGATGAGCAGACACGATAATCTTTCAATACAGATTTTGAGCAGCATTTAAAATAACTAGGACAACTTAGAACAAAGTAATCTGTACACAACATAATAGACGAACATATGCATCTGGGATTCACAAAGATACACATAACTGGTTCAAATGAAACCTACTCTGTTTATGGTTGATCTAGAGTAAGTGGAAACCTTGTCCCAAACTGCAAACAACCAGATTTTGTCCACCGATCAACCTCCTTGTCTTCATAACTATGATATTCCATTACCTAAATTCAGCAGATCCTCTCTTGGGCTTCTCCACTTCCAAAATGCCATTTATAAAGTAA
Source organism: Pipa parva (assembly GCA_019650415.1). Classification (NCBI taxonomy): domain Eukaryota; kingdom Metazoa; phylum Chordata; class Amphibia; order Anura; family Pipidae; genus Pipa; species Pipa parva. The sequence goes on from WMED01003139.1 coordinate 19,205, forward strand.
AAGCCTTAGAGGGTTACTGGCTAAAGTCTGAATTGTTACGTAAAGGAGTAAATTCCCCAGCAAAAAACAGCCACAATACACTGACACTGTCTCAGTTGTGTCTTTATAATGAGAACATTGTTGCAGTTGCAACTTTACAACAGGAAGTTTTTCTCTGTTACGGATTTGCTATGGGAACTCACTGTTTGAGGGCCTAATTCACCATTGTGCGAAGTGAGGTGCGAAGCCTTCGGCTCACTTCGCAAATAGTATTATGCACCCGCTGATATCCTGCATGCGGACATCAGTGAGCGCATTAAAGGGATTTCAGTCCCGGCGAAGAGACTCGAGTGCTCTCGCAGAGACTGAAATTCCTTTAATGCGCTCGCTGATGTCCACGTGCAGGACATCAGCGGGCGCGTAATACCATTTGAGAAGTGAGCTGAAGGCTATGCGGCTCACTTCGCACAATGGTGAATTAGGCCCTGAGAATTCGACAGTCGAATTCTCATTTTAGTCAATAATCTCCTAAATCTGTACTGTATATTTAAGATGAAGGGGGTTATTCAGTAAAGTCCGAATTGTTGCGTATGGGTGCGAATTCACCAGATAAAGACAGTCGCAATAGGCTGCTACTGTCGCAGTCGCATCTTTATGAGAATATTGTTGCAGTCGCGACTTTTTTTATGGGAAAATTTTCGCAATCTTAACTTTAAGAAATTGTCGCAACTTTACAATGAGGAAATTATAGCAGATTTACTATGGGAATCCGCTGTTTGCGAATTTGACAGTCGAATTCGCAGCTTAGTGAATAACCCTGAAGCCTAACTACTACTTTACACAGGTAAAATCCCTATTCTATGTCTTTTCTATAAAATCCATTATATTGCTTTCTACATTTAACATTGATGAATAAACAGAAGAATGGAGATGTTATTTTATCTGTGTTAAATTACCTGCTTCTTAACATATTTCTCTCTTTCACAAAAACTTTTAAATGCCATTTTTATAATTGCAGATGGAGAGCCATATGCCCAAGCCTATTACCACTAATGATGGATGGCATTAGTATTAGTAGCTAAGGCTACTTGGCATACCTTTTATTGCCACCACTGAATACTCAGCCAGAATGTATGAAGTGATTGTTAGATTCACAAAGTTAGAGAAGTCATAGTCTTCAAAAAAAGCACTGTTTACATGTATAAGACACATCTTTAGACTGAGTTATTCTGTTTGTAAACTTATTTGTTGATGAACATTACAAGCATTCTATAAAATGTCTTTAAGTGTTACCAAGTGTATTGATTAAAATGTTTAGTGAATCTGCAGCTGGCTGAACAGACAATATAAAGTTTAGAAGGGGTTTTCTATCCTCAATCATAAAATGTTAATGGAGCTGAAAAGATAAATGCAAACAAAATTACTACCAAAGTACAGCTGCACTTTCAGAAGCAAATTAACTATGGCCGTCGCCCAGTATGAGATGCCTGGAATTTTGTCTTAATGGCTGTGTTTCAAGAGTATAACAAAACTACATTTATGTTCATTAAGTTGAACACTGCTTGATCTTCCCCAGTATTCACCTAACATCAAACCTTATTTCCCCCCATCATTAAAAGGTAAACTATACAATCTATTTGGAATTATGTATGTAATATTGAGAAATGTGTCACTGCTGTTGTCCTGCTAGGAATTCAATACACCAGCAGGGCAAAATTAACTTTCATTACACAGCTGTGGAAAATAAATAAAAGGCAGGCTTATGGCATGATGAGGCATGAAATATCACTTAATGTATCCAAGTAGGGAGGAGTCTGATATCTACAGTTATCTATTCAGTGTCGGCTAAGAGTTTAAGATGGGAAATATTACTAGAGCAAAGAAATTATGTTCAATTTTACAGTTTCTCTCTAAAATAAAGGTGGAACATATGAACAGTTTAAATTCAGATTAAAGGAACACTCTGGCCAAAACTGAAAAAAAAACACATTTGCTAATATATGCTAATTACTTACTTTCTAGTAAATACATACAAGTAAAATATCACAAGGATACATCACTTTAAGTGCTAGGTTGCGGTTGACACAAGAGGTTGGAGGTCCCATCCCCGTAGAGCTTACAATCTAAGTAGTAGTCACATCATCAATGCGTCCTCCCTTGATGATATGCACGCTCTCCCATGTGACTATTAGGAAATGCCGGTCCAGGGCTTCACTGTCTGCAGAGCTGGAGAGGGCTGCACTTCTAAGAGGGGATCTGCAGGCTCGGGACGCCATAGAGTCGCCAGCAGAGAATGAAGATGGAGTCTACAACACAGAAGTGCTGGACAGCACTTCTCTACAGGTAAGAAAGTGAACTTTTTGGCCAAAATTGAAAAAAAAAAAAAAAAAAAAGTATTTACTAAAAGTTAGTAATTAGCATAAATTAGCAAATATGTTTTTTTTTTCAATTGTGGCCAGAGTGTTCCTTTAAATACTGGAGAACCCCTATAATGGAATACCTAAAGTTAGATGCTTTTTAAAAAATGACAACAGGAATGTATAACGATACAAACTGTTTGGATTTTAAGAATTTCAGTGTTCCTATGCTTAAATTCTGAACCTTGATGATAGTGGGGTATAAGGGCCCTTTAAAACCAGGATAAAACCTTGCAGATAATTAGAAAGGTGACTATGCTCTCATGGACAATTAGGAAATAGTCAATGTTTTTATTAATCATACCTCTTTAATGGAATTAGCTATATTTCCCACATGAACATAAAATAGTTTTGGTTCTGTTGAGACAGAAGTGTTGATTTCTAAAAGAATACAAATCACACAAATAATTAAAAAGACACAAGCTTACTGTAAATAAATACAACTAAACAATTCATATTTTCTTGTCAACTAAAGAAAAACTGAGCAATTGCTTAGAAAAAGATTTACATTTTATTTGATGACATCACTAGCTGTCTAGCTTGTAGCATCTAACAATAAAATTCACTGAATCTCATTAACATTCTGAAAACCTTAGTGGAGACCATCGCTTCCCCTGAGCACATTGTCTAGGTAATCGCAAACTACTATACCTAGATTTTATAATTCTGCATCCTAAGGCACTATAACTTTTGTAAACGTCTGAGGAGACTACATGTGCAAGTCACCTACAGCATATCTGGAATATCTTCTGTGTCCTGGAGATATCAGTATTTGAAAATACACTTCCCAGCAGTCAAGCTTGCTACCCATTCCTTTGGCATGAATTATTGAGTTCAAAGGCTCCATTCTTCACGTTCTCATTTTAGTTATTCCTTTAAAAGTTCTTGCTTAGTACAGGTTTGAGGAAACGATTTGCAGTTCTATTTCAAACCCATTTTTTACTGGTAGGTTTGTGACCACACAGGTTGGCAGACAGCAGACTACATCATCAGAATTTTCACACTGGATGACAGTAGGATATGAACCTACCCACTCAGTTGATGAGCCATACATGCTGTTGAAGGGTATCCAACAATCTTACTGCATGCTCTTCTACTTGTTGAATATTAAAGTGTATCTGTCTCATCAAAACTATAATACTAATTTAGGTTCTATTAATGAA
>WMED01003140.1:10247-22762 GCA_019650415.1 Pipa parva
AAGAGAGCTAAGTAGTGGGGAAAGCTTGCATTTACCATCTATTCAGTAGCCAATAAAAGGCATCACCTATACTCTACTTGTCAGTAATGTATATACAGCATTTATCATCTATTCAGTTAGCCAATAAAAGGTATCATCTATACTCTACTTGTCTCTACAGACTACCCAGCATGCCTTAGTTATACAGACTTCCCAGCATACTCCAGTTATACAGACTTCCCAGCATACCCCAGTTATACACAAGAGAGCTAAGTAGTGGGGAAAGCTTGCATTTACCATCTATTTAGTTAGCCAATAAAAGGTATCACCTATACTCTACTTGTCAGTAATGTATATACAGCATTTACCATCTATACAGCTAGCCAATAAAAGGTATCATCTATACTCTACTTGTCTCTGTTTAGTTAATGTTAAATTAAATTTTTTTCCTGAGCCGTCTCTGGGATCCCCAAGGGTCCTGGAACGCATCAGGGTTCCTTTTGCTGGTTAGCATCTACTGGCTTCTGCTCTGTTCGGCTGTTAGATATGCGTTCCATTAGCCGGCTAAATGTCACAGGCAGATGATGTTTCTTCCTTCATGTGGTCTTTGGAATGCATATGTGTTCCACCCATTGAATGCACATTGCCTTCATTGACGTTACACGTAGTCCTACCGGATATCTCTTCAGAATTGCAGGAACTCTCAGCTTAAAAGATGGCTGATTCCCTTGTTACTTTTTAATCTTTTTTTACTCCTGATGAAGCTGCACATGACATTTGGAGGCAGTGAAACACGTTGAGAGTCTTTAAACTATATGCTTTTATACCTTCTTTGTTTGTGAGTATTTTACTCTATTAAAATGCTGTTTTACAGTATGGAAGTTGTTTTTTGCATTTTATAACCTCTTTTGAGTGGCCCTATACCACAAGATTTCCTGTAATTGAGTGGGATTATTGAATACGCTTACATTGCTTTCATCTGGTAAGTCCCCTCTTACCTTGGGGTTTGAGTGTTTATACAACATATATTTTCACTTAACATTTACATTTTTGGTGGTATTTTTATTTTTCCACACTACCTGCACTGACTCTGTATATTGGTGATTAAGTATCTTTCATTAACCATTCTTATTGTTTTGATAGGGCACTGTTGTCTGCATTTTTTGTGTCTTTTTTTCCACAGATTTTGCTTTGCCTTATTTTGGACGTTAGAGGTACACGCCCTTCTGAAGAGCAGCGCTTGTTATTTGATGGACTTTTCATAACCTTTCATGGTGTTTAAAATGTTTTAGTGCTACTTCTTTTCTATTTTTTGATTTGTTTGTTACACATTATGAAAAAACTAATAACATGCATTGCTCAAGTGTGATATTGGCCCATTCTTCCACACAAACACTTTTCAAATCCTGAAGGTTCCATAGGGTCCTTCTATGAACTCTGAGTTTTAGTTCCTATCATAGATTTTCTATTGGATTCAGGTCAGGTGATTGGCTGGGCCATTCTAGCAGCTTTATTTATTTCTCTGAAACCAGCTGAAAGTTTGCTTGGCTGTGTGCTTGGGATCATGGCTTAAATGGAATATCTACTCTGATTTCATCGTCATCATCCCGATTGTTGGAGGCAGATTTTTTATCAAAAATGCCTCAGTACATTTGTCCATTCATCCTTTCTTCAATTACATGAAGTTTTCCAGTGTTGTATGCTGAAAAACAGCCCCCCAACCCCCCACAAAAACCAGATGAAGAGTGGTTTATCCACTCAAAATGTTGCTCCTGCACCTAGCACCAATAGTCCATTAAAAAGGTTATATACTGGAATCCTCACTGAGTGTGTGTGTATTCCTTTCATCTATTGCAGTATAAATGGTGATATGTTGCCCTATTGCTTTTTGTCCACCAATGGAGTCTTGCATGTTGAGTGTGAATACAGGCCATGGAGGATGAATGCTTTACTTATTCTTTTCTTTGAACCAATTGTACCTGCTGATTCCAGGTCTTTCTGTAGCTCTCAACAAGTGGTCCTTGGCTCTTTGACAATTCTTCTGATAATTCTTTTCACTCCCTTGTCTGAAATCTTAACAGGAGCACCAAGTTGTGGGCAGTTTATGGTGAAATGTTCTTTCCACTTCTGGATTATGGCCCTAACAGAGCTCACTATAACTATCAGTAATTCATAAATTCTGCTGTACCCAATGCCAATAGAATGTTTTGCAACAATAAGATTGTGAAGGTCTTAAAACAGCTTACTGGTTTTACCTATCATGAGATGTTTCTTATGTGTCACCTTGGTGATTAGACACCTTTTTGAAGGCCATCAGTTGAACCAGCTGATATTATTTTTCACTAAGTGCAGGGTTGCTTTTTAATTACTATTAGATTTCAGCTGGTGTTCTGACTTTCCATGGCTTTTTGCATCTCTCTTTCTTCATGTGTTCCCTGTGTGTCATTTCTCATTATTAATCATAACTTAATTTATGGACATCTATGGATGTGTGGAATGGATAGGTTGTTTCTGACATCTCATGAGATGTTCATGTCAATAGCAAATGTAGAAATATATTTACTTAGAAATGTGGTAACATGTTCAATACTTGTTCTACCTGCTTTATACTGAGACAAACTGTGGCATAGTCTGTGGCTTCCAGATAGCTTTCTTTTGGCATCTGTGGACAAACTATTTTTCCTTGGGAGCTGCTAATTTTTACCTACAAGATATTGCCAATTCTCAAGTATTTCAGCCAAGAAATTGATGAATGATGTCAATTTTCCAGAATGGAAGTAGTGATAGTCTAATGAGCACCAGAAAATTCACATACAATCACACAAAAGCACAAAAAGTAAACATGACTAAAGTGAATACCTTAAAAAAATAAATAAATACATTATTTTCATTCTAAATTATTTTCAGGAAAAGGACAACATCCCTTTAAAATTGATTTAGTAGACAACATCTAAAATAAATGACTAAATAATTTCCTCTATACACGCTACGTAACACTGATTATTCAAACCTTAGATCATTTAGACATTAACAAGAACACGTGCATTTAGATATCATTTTTCTGTAATGATATACCGTTCTTTTCAGTTGTTTCAAATGTTTAGCAGAGGCCAAGGTAGTCATCTTTAAATGCAAATATTTATGCATCTGAGAACAGCTGTGGTTTTTTTTTTTTACCTTCTCTGGATTAAAGTCCCTGGACCTCATGTATTACAAAGCTTTACTCTAGCAACTGTGCTAGAAAGGAATTATTAGATCCTTAGATTTATTTTCTTCTTATGTTTGTCTGTAAAGCAGGTCCCAGAGGTTTATTTTGTTCTTGTATAACTTTAGTGAAGGCTGCCCTGGTTGCCCAGTACCCTTCCTAATATCATGTTCCATACCTTTGTGGCCTGCTTTTCCCCAAACTGAAGCCATCAAAATGCTCTCTACCTACTGATTCTGCATGCTTTGTGGAACACCTTCAAACTGTCTAAATTTTGAAAGCTTCAGCAACTGCATATTGGACAAAGAAGAATTTTTGTGGCAAATACAGTAAAGTGCTCAGTACTTTTCCTATGACAACCATAACCAGAAACTAGCAACAGCATACATTACTATTGGACAGAAAGGCTCCTGGTTTTATTTATGTTTAGATCATGAGTATTGAAATACCAGTTCAGTGAACTAGAATTATTTTACTGATTTTAATTAAAGGAACAGTAACCCCCCCCCAAAAAAAATGATGCCTCAAATGCATTTATAGTAATATTACGTGATATTATATATTCAATTGGCTCTTCCAAAAATTCCAACTAGCGTTTATAAATTATGATATCTAGCTGCTGTCAGTAAAGACAGAAACAGGCAGAAAGCTGCCTTGCCATGCCAAATGGGATTCTCTCATTTTTTTTGGGTGTTACTAGTGTTTTTAAGGCATTTTTAACTAAAAAATGATTTTGCCTTAGCAAAGAATAAAGATAATAGCATAAGTATCTACTTACCTATCCTCAAGGAGTGGGGGCTGCCAGCAGACTTCATTAGCCACAAGAAGAAAAGCACCATAGGCGCCAGGACACGGGGCATCTTCCACTAATCGTCATGGAGCCCTGTGGTAGCCTGGGCATGACATAATGCTCTACAAAAAGGAAGAAATAAAACCTCTTTAATTCAGTTGAGGGATATTACACTAAAAATATTTTACTAACAGTGCAGATTACTTTTTTAATCAAATTCAAATTTTTGTTTTAAAATGCCAACAGTTCCATTTCTAAGAGTCAAAGATTTTTTTTTAAGTGTTTTATAGCACAATGTGGTGAGGTCAAGCAAGTGCATTAATTAATATTTGTACAGAGAGCTTCAACACACTGGCAAGAAAAATGTCCCAAATGAATGACTCCGGTAGTGATTTAACACAAAGGGCAAATTTTACTAAATTTGAAAAGGTCGATTTCGCCTTGTCGAGTTTATTCCCTGTAAATATCGCTGTTCGGTCAGTAAATATTGATTGATATTTTACTTTCGATTTTTACCAATCTAAACTTTTCAATTGGATTTTTCTCTACATTAGTTACTTTTCAAAAAATCCAATTGAAAAGTTTGGATCTGTAAAAATCAATAGAAAAATATCGATCGATAATTACCAATTGAACAGAGAGATTTACAAAGCATAAACTTGAAAAGGCAAAAATCGGTAAGTTTCACCCTAAGGATAATTGCATTTATCATTAATCACTAATATTTTGTCTGAATGATTTATTCACTTCAATGTACAGTAAATAGCAGATACATAACACATATAACTTGATTTGACTTGATTTTCTTTAAAGTAATTAAGTGTTTTGCTGTGTAGATACAAGGTCATTGTTAGCTGAAGCTTTTCTACTATCTCTCCTTGACCTCTTGCCAAAACCATAGCTCTTGCTTATGTCTAAAAGACATGAGCTGTAGCTATGATAAAAGAAACACTTTGGTGAATTTCCTTTATGAATAAAATTTGCCTTAATGTTTGCATTAGAATTTACATCAAGTAAAATGGCCAATGAAAACAGTTTATATTGTTATGTGAACACTGTGTTATTTATGTTCTAGAATCAAGGAGAAATCATATCTAATAGAAAACAGAACTGGTTGTGCTGTGTTTGTCTCCATTGCTTAGGTTCTTAGACAGATATACAATAAAATATAATCATTTAAAATATATTCTTAGTATTAATGTAATTATAATAAACAAACAGATGCCAAAATCTAAAAAAAAAGTCAAAATGCTCACTTCTACTGTCACTTCCAGAGTTCCTAAAACCCATATTCTTTGACCCTTGTTCTTACACACTTCTCAATGGTCCTTCCATGAAAATGAGAGAGTTCACTTGGTTCAATTAGTTCTGCTTATCATAGCGGTGGAATGCATAACCAACCTTCACTTCCTAGCAGTGAACCGCATCATGTGATATGTGATGTCAGAAGCATGTGACGACATCACTTATTGACAATGAGCAATATTAAGGACTTACAACGCTTCAGACAAGCGCTCATACATAGAATACAACTGTCCTGGTTGAATTTACTCCTGAGGAAGCTGATCATGCCTCGGTGAAACGCATAGACAGTAGCAGCCCTGGCCCTATTGGCGCCCTAGGCAACCTCCAACCTGGCGCCCCCCGTCCCGCGCCACCCCACGCCATTCCCACCCCATAACACCAGTCCACTACTCAGTTATACTGATCTTTTATCCACCATTACTCACGTCACTGTGACTTTTTAATAGTGTGGATATGTGAATAGTGTGGATATGTGATTTATTGTGTGTGCACCATTTAAATTATTTATTCTGTCAACTGCACATTGCTAGTGTGGTACATTTCAGCATTTTAGCATTAACTGCACTTTGTGTGTATCTTTTAACAGCTTAAAGGGGAAGTTCCCCTCACGTGCACATAATTTACAATAATCTTATATTGGATTCCACACAATTGTCACTTTTTACCATTGTGTTTTATAATATTGCACTTGGGGAGTATCTCTTTTTTTTTTCCTCCTCTTTTGCATTTGTTTCTATCATCCAGCGCTGCCTCCTGACTCAGAATTTTCAGAACTAATTGAACCAACTGAACTCTCTCATTCGTGAGGTCACAGGGCAGATGACCTCTGTGGTACAAGCAAAGGAGCATCAATTTTATTTTCAATGCAAGTTTTGTTATAATTCATCCCTATTTGAACTTTTTAGTACATTCATTTTATTTATTGCTTGCATTTACTTTATTCATTTGTACATTTTCATTTGATCTTCTATTTTGATTTAATTTTTGTTGCCTAGGCGCTATACCCTTCTCTTACTATTCTCTTGCATGAAAATGACTTGTAGACTATCTATGCCAGATGCAAACTGGGAGCTGTGACTATATATTCTGCAATCTTGCTGTTCATCCATGTCCCTGTCCCCTTTCCCTAACACAAACCCCTTCCCTAATTACGATCATCATGGTGCTTTTACATACTGTCTACATGCTAAATTCCAATTGTAGATTGTCTTTGAATAACTACTTCAAATATTGATGAAAAACAAATACAGGAATAATTGGATCATGCTTTGTGAATATCACCATGAATATCAGGCAGGTACAGCACAATACCCAAACTCGATGATTGACTTAAAGTGACATACATCCTACACAAGAAAGGTAATGTTTAATACAATCTTCATGAATGTCATAAAAAAAGTTTCTTAGCTTTAGGAACAACATGTGCTTTATCTATAGTTCTCCTGTGACATTAATTTAACTTTGTCTAGTGTTTGATTCAGCCATGTGAAGACATTTCTATTACAGTGCTTTCTGTGCTTTCATGGTGAAGCCTTTACTGTGCACATCTTGTATAACCAGACCTCCCCACTTAAAAACATCAGTGCCTGATAATAACACTCTATTGCTTCTAACCTAAAATAGACCTTTTTATCTTCAAGTTTAATCCTACACCTTGTATCTATCAGAGCATTTCCCCTGAGACTTCCAATCTGACCTTATGTTCCCTGTGTTACTGCTTGAATTTGCTTTATTTCATTACAACCGCAGCACATGTCTTGTGGCTTATAACCTCCTTCACGCATTATGTCCACAAGCCTGATCTTGCATGAATACACAAAAACTGACAGCGAATTTGCCAGCTTGTCTGTCTTTTATGAAACCAAAAACCATATTGATCCTTGGCTTTTCAAATGTTTTAGATCAAACTGCAACGCTTTGTTCATAGTTACTGGTATTTCTGCCGAGCGATGTTGAATTCTTTTCTCTTTTAGTATTTTCATAGTGCCATTGCAGTCTATATTGTAAATTATATACGAATATTTATTATTTATATTATTATATTTATATAAATGATAACCATAACTTACATACACATTATCTAAAAGAGAATGAAAATGCATCTTGTAATAACATATTATTATATGGAGGTCTCTATTAGAAAAGACATACAACACCACTTCTCCATTGTTACTTGTTAGCATCTACGTGGACTTGGGAGCGTTTCAGTCCAGTCAACTATGTATATGCTGCCCCTGCTAAGTTATATTCTAATGATTTATTATCTTCCTATTTACATTTAAATCTGTGGTGTTCCTTTAACATTAAACTGGTTACGTTTTTCAGATAGTACACCAGTACTGTTTGTTACCTTACAGAGACATTGGATATTTTTAAAAAAATTACATATAATACATTTGTTATCACTGGTTAAAGGCTGGATATGAAATATGTTTATTATGTTTTATAGATATAGTAAGGAATCAATTTATTAAAATCATACAGGTGAAAGGGGCAAATACAGATGTATTTTCTAGCCTTTACTATTTTTTTTTCATAGCAATTATATTTTGCAGACTATAGAGGGGAATTCATCAATGGGGCAAACATTGCATTGGTCTAGTAACCTACAGCAACCAATCAGAGTCAATCTTGCTACATTATACCAGAGAATACTGACTGCTGATTGGTTGCCATGGCTTATAGACCTCTGTGAATGATTGTCCACTGTTGTTGCATTTCCCTGTATGTTGCTTTCGGTATATGTTAAATCAATACAGAGTATCTGGCGCATCCAGTAAAAATATAGTCAAGAATTGGATATTTGTTGATCCAGAGTCAGGCCAGAAATGTAAAATATCAGAAAAGAACACAAGGTCGTGAAATACAAGTCTCATATTTATTAGCTATTTGTTAGTACTTCAGAAATGCATTTAAAAGGAACAGTCTGGGAAAAAAAAAACAACTTTATTTATGTTAATTACTAACTTTTAGAAACGCTCTCCCATGTGACATACAAAATGCCAATTTCATTTTTTTTAAAAATAATAATAATTTGCATTTAATAAAAGTTAGTAGTTAACATAGATGAATAAAGGTTTTTTTTTTTAAATTTTGCTAAGTCTAAGTCTGTTAAGATAGAAAGATTAGAAAGATTTTATTTTCTGATCAACATTAACAGATAATAATAATAATAATAATAATAATAATAATAATAAGAGGACAAAAAAAACCCCCCATCATTTTCTCTTTAAACTCCACATCCCAGCAAATGTTATTTTAATGGTATATATGAGTGATTAGGATATATCAGCATCCCATCATAATGATGAAATGTTAATAGTGTTCAACGCCAAAATATATTTATTTACACCTACATGAAAGATAAACAGAAAACATATGGATATATTCTGAGACCATATGGACATTTCAGATTGCAGGCAAACATTTTATTAGTTATAGAAAGAAATATAACACTCACAGAATACATAACATGTAGAAACAATACAGTTTATTTCTGGCAGGTTAACCTATCATAATAATCTCCCTTTAATCTGATCCCCCATGGACCCTGCACTGTAAGAAATTGTTAATTAAAGCACTGATTTGTATAATAATTATGCAATTAACATTCTACATATGTAACAATTCTAGAATTTTTAAACTCCTGAAAGTAATACTGTTAAAATGATTTGTCTGGAGACAAATAAATTACCAGTATGACCGATGGTGCTGTTAATTCATAGGTACATTATTACAGAGCTTTAGCATTCTGAATGGAATTCATTTGTTGCAGCTTTACAAGAATACTGACTTTTCTTAGTCTTCTAACTTTAATTGCTCATTAGCAAATGAAATAAAATGGAAAGATGATCACTTTCACCCAAACACATCCATTGGAAATTAATATTTGGAAACAAATAAGTATTTTTATTTTTTTAAATAGACTGAGACCCACATAGTGGGTTAGTATTAAACAATGTCTGAATATGGTGAGCTATCAAAACCAGGATAAATTATTACATCTTGCAAGACTGTGTCAGGAATATGGCTTCAAGGGAACTAGCTCCATTCTGTATTTATATGTAAAGTAAGCCAGCAAAGCTTTGTGTATGTGTGTATGTACATAGACTTTATGTATATATTGCCAGTTCACATAGCGAGTTTAATTATCCCCTAGACGATAAGGGGCATAAATAGAAATTGTCTTGTAGATGAATGAATTGGAAATAATTCCTACTACTCCAACTTCGTGGTGAATTGTCTCATAGTTCACAACATTACACTGGTCACATGTTTATATGACACTTCCTATCTATTTGCTGTGAATGTCACATCACTTTGAAGGCCTTATTGACTAAAGGCCAAATAGTCACGTAAAGCTCTGAATTTGCATCTATTAAGGAGACTATGATAGTCACAATCTTATGGAGCACTTCACTTCGCTCACACATGCACAGGTACTTCTATTGTTGACTAAGAGACGGAGTGTGTTGAAAATGTGAATGCAACTAGGTGTACTGCTCTGAAGTCATCCATTTGCCTGGCAGGGCTCCGCGTTCTACTGGTATTTCTAACCGACTGACTACACCACACAAGTTACACAACACATCCAACAGCGATCGCCTCTGTCCACTTGTTCGACAAGTCTATTGGGCGCTTAGTCAGCAATGAGAAGTGAATTGCAACTATTTTGGAGATGTGACTCGAATTGTAGCGAGGCGAATTCACCCTTTAGTCAGTCAGACCCAGAGTATTTTGTATATGTCAAAGTGGTGAATTGGGGGCTTACAGAAGGGTTTTTGTTTCTATTCTATAGTCATTTCACACAAAAGGAATAAAAATTGTAGCTAGGAATTATCGGCCATTAAAATCAATTATAAAAAAAACAACTGTTTTAATTAAGGAAACTATTATCTGACTATAATACCAAAAACTGACAAAACAATGACATTTCTCTTTCTTATAATACCCCCTGCTACTATTCACCTGACTATGCTCAGAAAGTACTATGTGATAGTTTGTAGCAGCATGCCTATCCAAATTCACAACTTCAACAGACACTTGGTCAATAGGCAAATCACCTGTGCATACACATGCAAAGTAATGAGAAGAGCGTTCTAAGTTGAAATTGGCCATGTATTCACCACACTGTAGAGTTTGAACAATACGCAAATAGCGACGAGCGGGGAATAAACGCAAATTAGTTGTCTTTAAGTGACTATTCAGAAATTAGTCAATAAAACCCTCAGACATTTGTATTGCATCATTCTCTTATTGAAAAGGACCATAACTGATCCATGGATTGCAAATTCTATTTATCATTTAGTAGAAATGTTACCAATGATATATTATAATTGATCATCTATATCGGTAATATCAATAAGGAAGACAATATGATTCCAGTTCACATTGGAATACAGTATGTGTATGTTTGGTTTCACCAAATAAAACAGACTTAATTAGCTAAAAATAATTCTTTTGGTTTTATGTGAATATCATAAATATTACAATCGTAAAGTGAATCTATAGCCTAGTAGATATTTTGAGATTTCTGGCATATTATTATTTTGTTGTTATAGTTGAAATCTCCTGCTCCAACCTGCTGAATTTGCAGCTGCTCACTAAGCCTGTGGCACTAGCATTTTGAAAAGAATCTCTGCGGCACCTGTTACAATTAGATCCTCAAAGTAAAAGAAGATTGTGTTCATTTTGTTAACAGTTAAGTAGGCACAGTGTTTGGCTGAAAAAACAATGAACTTTTCTTTTACGTCACAAAGTAGGTTTCAACATTTATAAAGATGCCTTCAAGCTGTGTGGCTAAAGGCTTGAAAAGAGAGATGTAACAGCAGGATAGTTACAACACAGTAAGAAAAAAAGTTTTTTTTTTGGCACTGGATATGTAAAAACAATGAAAAGGAGTTTGACTTATATTTCCGCTATATTAGTTAAATAACCTATAAATCCTCCATATACATCATTCAGAGTAGAGACTGCCTACTGCTGTGCATTCCACCCGCTTGCTCATCTTGGTCAGATTTCTGCTTATTTTATAATTCTGCCTATTTTATAATTGCAGCATCATAATTATAGCAGAATTGGACCAGAAGGGAACAGAACTCTACAACTACTGACATGTAAAATTTAAATTCTCTTTTGTATTCCACCTTTCCCCACTATGTCTATACTCCCTACCTGTCTGCTATATTTGTGTGTTGTGTGATCTACCATATTCTGTACATCTCTCCATTACTGCTCTCATCTACCCATGCTGTCCACTATACACTCTTCTCTTGCCTACAATATAGTTCAGCCCCTCCTCCTACAAACAATACAGGCAAACTCTGTTTAAAACTTCTTCCCACGTACTTTCCCTCTTAACTCTGCTGCTACTTGCTGCAGGGGATATTTCCCCTAATCCTGGTCCCTGTTACATACCAATTTCTATTCGCCCTCACTTTACTGCCCCATTACTTCCAATCCTGTGCCTCTTTTCCATCTAACCTAATCCCAATTTCCATAATCCTGACTTCCTCCTTTCCCTTTTCCTGCTCTCTCTTAATGCACACTCTATAACTAATAAATCCACTTTAATTCATGATCTGTTTTTATCCAACTCACTTCATCTCCTTGAACTTACAGAAACATGGTTCTCCCATCATGATGCTGCTACTGAGGCTTTATTAACTCATGGAGGTCTCTCCTTCTAACTCAATCTATGCTCTGTCTTTCTCCCATTTAGATTGTAAGCTATAAGGGACAGGAACCTCCAATCCTTTTGTTTCATGATTTTATGCTTTTAATTTACTCACTAGTATTGTGTAATGAACTTTTCTCATGCCTGTACTATATTTGTATTGGTGAATTGTACAGCAATGTGTAAATTTGTGGCACAATTTAAATATAGCCCTCTGGGCCAACGTTCAAGTTTTATGATCCGAATAGACTACATCCTTCAGCTTCACCCATGGAAACACAACCAATGGTCATGATATGGAACTAGGCTAATGTATACCTCTCCTGGAGAATTAGCAACTAGTTTTTTAGACTGGCCATATATGTAAGCAGTCTTAATTGCAGTGTGCTGTTTATCCATTCGTACATGAAAAGTTAATGCCTTCTTTGCAATATAAGTCTTCCTGTAAGGCCAAATTATCATGTAGATCACAGATTGAAACATGTAAGTAATGTGTATAGAAAGACAAGAGAGTATAGGTGATACCTTTTATTGGCTAATGAAATAGATGGTAAATGCAA
>WMED01003141.1:758-19850 GCA_019650415.1 Pipa parva
GACTCTAGCCAGGTACAGGACTCTAGCCAGGTACAGGACTCTAGCCAGGTACAGGACTCTGACAGGAACAGGACTCTGACAGGAACTGGACTCTGACAGAAACAGGCAGACTTAACAGTGACCAATACTTAATAAAGCAGCAATAGCCCAAACACACACTATAGCAGCAATTGTGTATATATAATCGGGCACCAAGGCTGGAGCGCGTCTGCCTTATATAGGCAGAGAGACAGGCACACTCCTGCCTCTGTGGGTGCCCGGCGCATGCCCCCGTAATGTCACGGCGGGCACGCCCCCTGCGCGCATGCTCAAAGCGCCGGCTGTGCGCGGCGTGCGCGCATAGGAAGGGAGAGCCCGGCGCTGGAGCAGAGTGCGGTAAGTATTCTTTACACAACTCCAACAACCATCAGGGGTATCCCTTAAGTTTTTTATATGTATGTATGTATATTTTTCTTTATAAAGCACCTCAAGGTTACACAGCGCTATACAATTCAGTAATAATACAGACAAGGGTAAAGTGCGGAACAAAGAACAAGTGAATCAAGAAAATACATCACTCTAAGTGCCAGGTCATGATTGGAAGTAGGAGGAAGACTTACATAGACTTATAGAAGGGAAACAAGTGCAGAAGGATAAAGTTACAGTTCATTTGGCTATAGGTCCCAAATAAGTAAGAAAATAAATATAGATTTTGAATATATAATTGAATAAATATTAATATAAGTTTATGCTTAGGAAAGGAAACACTTGCGCTTATGGTGCTTTGTTCTCTTCAGGAGGAAATTATTAACCAGATCAGCTGCTGACCTCTCAGTTGCACAGGAAGAAGAACTGTAAGGATAATGGGAGAGTAGCGCTTCCTCTGGGTAAAAAGAAATAGGAGAAATGGTGCAGGTCACCTTGGTAACAATCAATAACAAATGAAATGCTACTCACTTTTTCCTAAATAAAAATGGGCATTGGATTACTTGAGGTGTAATCCTGACCTTAATCCAGTACTAGGACCACCAACTGGTTCTGTCAAATAAATTAAAACAGTTTAAGAAAACAAGAAAAAAACTAAAACTTGTTTTCTTAAACTGTTTTAATTTATTTATTAATTAAAAAAGAATTTTGAAGAAAATCTTCACTTTTTGGAAAAATTTCTTTTTGGATGCACGAATACTGCAGCACGCTGAACGTGGGACAGATATTAAGATATTAATAGATTGCTCTTGGCGGAGGTAGAGGGGTATATAATTCCAAAGATATGGGGCAGCAAGAGAGAAGGGTTTAAGATGAGAATGGGCAGTCTTGGTGAGGGGTTCCTGAAGAAGGTTGGCTTGTTAAGAGCTAAGTTTACAGCTAGTTGCATACAAGCAAACAAGGGAAGCTATGTAGGGAGGGGCAGCAGAGTGAAGTGATTTAAATATCAAAAGTAGAACACTGTAAATAATATTTATTAACTGGGAACCAAGGAGCAGACAGGAGTTGGGTGGGAACCTTCAGGGGAGAGAGGGAAATTATTCTAGCAGCAGAATTTAGAATGGACTGGAGCGGGGAAAGATGGGAAATTGGGAGGCCAGTTAGAAGGGCATTACAATAGCCCAAGCGGGATAAGGCAAGGGTATGCATGAGGGTGTTAGCTGTGGCTGGAGAGATGCATCTTGGCAACGTTATGAAGGAAAAAGCGACAGTTTTTAGCAGGGGTAGCAGTGTGCTTGGAGAAGGAAAGAGCAGAGTCAAAAGTCACCCCAAGACAACGTACAGAAGTAATAGGGTTAATGATGACATCATCAACTGAAATGGGAAAGGAGGGAGTAGGACCAGGTTTAGGTGGGAAAATAATTAGTTCAGTTTTATCCCCTTTATGTTCACCAATCCTAATTTTAATGGGCCTTGAAGTTGGTTTTACATATCCCATACCACAAGGGCACTTAAGTAAATAAACAACATTGTTTGTATGACATGTATCATAACAGTTTAGTAGAATTTTATACCCTTGTAAAGGATGACACAAGATCTCATAAGGGATAGTAGACTTATAGCGGATACATCCTAAACATGGGACTGTACCAACTTTTTTATCCCTTTAAATCTAATACAAGTTAATTGTGGGGGTTTATTTCACCTGGACAAAGCATATCACTAAAACTATAATGTGGCCCCTCTCTGATAAGTGAACATGGGAGGATTGGTAGCAATGGCCCCAAATTCCTTGTCGGACAAAAATATTGGTGAGTATTTGCATATTATTTTCTCTATTTTATTAGAATGTTTGTAAAATTTAGAAACAAACACCATTTGATTTTTTTTTCTCTTTCTTTTTTTTTTCTTCTGATGTTGACTTGATATCACTGGACTGTGATAAAAGATGTGGCTACCAGCAAGTTCAACTTGCGTAAAAAAAAAATCGATCTATTTCTATTTAAGGCCTTTTTATTTCCACTCTTTTCCACTGTTTGACTCTATATTGTTTGCACAATAGGTACTATTAGGAAATGACATTCTAAGGCATCTATCATCTGCCACCCATTTTCAGGAATTCAGCCCGTTCGTTTTGCAGTTTCCAGATCTAGAGAAGAATAATAGCAAGCCTGCTTTAATGAAGATTAATAACTAGTTTGTTCAGACCTTGTGAGGCTGACATTACATAACCATAGAAATGTTAACTCCTTGTCTGCATGAGAAACATAAGTACATCGTTTTTGCTATGTACTTCTCTTCTTCTACTGTTAGGGGAAAAGAGTTAAGATAGAGTATCAATTACACAACATGAGTTGGCAAGCCATTTTATTGAAGTGTGCCTGACATTGTTCTACAAGAACGTTCTGTGCTGCCCTAGCCACACTCCTTTCCTCTATCTCAGAGCAGGGAAAGTTAAATCACCCCTCCTATTTATCAATTTGATTTTTTCCCATTTTCTTTTTTGGAAGCAACACATCCTTCAGCAGCATGGGAGTGTGGCGACCCTGTAAACAGCTCATTTGTCTGGTCAGTCACTTGTCTTGAATGCTCCATACAGTATTTACAGCCAAGTACACAAACTGCAACAAGATTGTCAACTTGTAAATGCAAAATACGAGCTAATATGGGGATTGTGTATTTACACTTGTCTTTGACATTATACTAGGTAGAAAAATGTTACAGGTGCTACTAACTTAAGGTAGGGCATATAATAGCTAAAAAGGGTATTTATCTGATTGAGACACCTGGTTTTTGGGTGCAGTAAGTGGGAATCAAAACAAACCACCACTAGATGTACAGTAATTCTAGAGTTTGTATTGGGATGAAGAAGAACTTTTAATATTAAAAGTTGACCTCAAAGTAAGACCAAAAAAAAAAAAATACAAAATTACCATTTGGTTTGGCAAGGCAGTTATCCATATACAGCCATTTTAGGGATGTTTGAAGTTGAATTCATAAATTTTCTTTCTTTTGTCTGTTTTTATCCTTACTGATAGTAGCCATGCTAGTAAACAGACCTCACTCAGTCCCATTTTTTCTATGATGCTTTAGATAATATATGATCAGAAAGTGTGCCAAAAAAACAATCTTTAAAGCTAAATAGCTAAACATCTTACTTTTATATACACACACTTTAGAATTAATTTTTTTTTGGAAGCACAGACTTAATATAAAGCAACTATAAAGTCAATTGAGGTTTTTTTTCATTTTTGGTTTTTATGTTCTTTAAAGTCAGTCTGCCAGTAGGGGGTCACCTATACTGCTCATTGAGGGCAGTAACAGGTTAGAGTATTTACATGAATTGTCCAAAGGGAAAGCTATCCAGCTGCAGCCCCCCTAGAACATGTTGTATAGTCCCAAATATCTCCCAGTGATGTGGCTCCCATTTTCCCTCTTACTCTGGATTGGTACGGAGAATTAGAGGGGAATTCACCATTGAGCGAAGTGAGCTCCAAATCGTTTGGCTCACTTCGCACATGGTGTTATGTACTCCAAGTCCTGCACGCGGACATCAGTGAGCACTTTAACGGGATTCCAGTCTCATCGAGGCAACTCTTTTGGTCTCGTCAAGACTGGAATCCCTTTAAAGCGTTCGCTGATGTCCGCGTGCAGGACATCAGCGAGCGCATAATACCATGTGCAAAGTGAGCCGGATTTGGAGCTCACTTCGCTCAATGGTGAATTCCCCCCTTAGTCTACATGCCCTGGGTCAAAACCCTGAGAGTTGGCAGCTAGAGAAGGAAAGTGAGTTTTCATTATAAAGAAAAATCTTATCTGTTCCCACATAATGTGGAGAATTGGTTTCTTAGCAACCTCCAATATACACCATAATAACTGGTGTTTATTCAGTTCCACATTCCTAATCATTCCTAAATAGAATGCTCCAGTGCTGCCGCCATGTAGTTTTATATTGCACCATGGAGGAGTATGCCCCCCTGTGAGAAACTGCTGTTATGACACTGGCTCCAGCTATCACATTTATAAACAGGAAATGCTTTTGTTCTTGCCCCGTTTATCTCTCAGTCCAAATTTCTCTGTTCCATCTACCCTTCTCTCTATACATACTGTAAGTACTTTTTCTTTGTGCATTGATATTTTTGTGCTTAGAAAATGTTGGGGGCAGCTAAGATAAAGATCAGAGGCCAATCCAAAGATAGTAATTATTTGTAGAAAGATTTAGAAAATGTGGTGATCATATTCCGGCATGAACTAGGAATTGTCTACCACTAAATTTAATTTAAAACTAGTAAGCAGCAAGTTATATTTCTGCTACTGAATGGGTACTGGTTTAAAGGGCATGCCATCTGAAATGAAAGACATGGGATTGAAGGGCCACACCTGTAGAGACACATGCCTTTTAAACCAAATCAAAATGTCAATCAGGGGCTTGCATCTAACTATATTAGACTGTGAATGGTTACATTACACATTGTTCAGCAGCCAGATTAAATTGCTTATTGGCCTGGAGTTAACCACCATTATCAGGGGTACCATTAGAAAAACAGGACCCCCACAACCTGAAAGATGCCAGATGCCCCCACCCCCAATATGACATGGACACTTTTGTGTACATTGTGATTGCAAGCGTCCCAGTTACACTGCTTAGTATGATTAGTTTTCTTTTTCACTACTCAGAAGCCCACAAATCACTAGCTCCTCCCCTCAATTTGCTTAGCTGGCATTCCCTATACCAGTACAATCTTGATTAGCCTGAAATCATTGGTTATTTTTTATCTATGGCCACTATCTTTTAAAAATGTTATTATTTGCTAAAGATTCAGAGGGCCTCATTCTCAAAAGGATGAATTCACCTTGTTACAATTCACTCTTTAATTCGAGTCACGAACTCACTTCTCAGTATTGATTAAGTGGAGAATACACTTGTTGAACAGGCAGACAGCAGCAAACACTGTCATATGTGTAGTGTGGTGTAGTCAGGCAGACAGAAGTAGGATGAGAAATCATGCGGAGTGAGGTGAATTTAACAAGTGTAGGGCAATGACATCAGTCTCACTAACTGTATAGTGTGAATATTCTATCTATTTCACCTTGTCCCTGGGTCATATATTTTCACTTAGCTGCAATTGCCATTGTCACTTTTGAAGAAATAGTCGCCTTATGCTACATTGGAGCCCTGCCATCAGAGTCGTTCACCTAGTCACATTTGCTCTTATGCACCACTCTGCATATTAGTTGATAGTAGACTTACCTGTGCATGAAAAGTGATGTGAAGAGCTCCGTAAAATAATAGCTCATAGTCGCTGAATTGGATGCAAATTCAGACCTCTATGGTGCTATTCGGACTTCTCAGAATGTGGGCCTAAGTGGGAGAGGATTGTGGAAAGGGAGCAGCAATGAATCATCCTTTGTTCCGTAAAAAAGTTGTATTGTTTGAATGCCTTGAAGAAAATGGATTTCTACAGAAACAATTACTGTCTCTTCTTTTTTATAGAGAAATTAGTAACACTGATTGGATCCTTCTCGTGGTGTTGTTTAAATGTTTTAACTTCTGTTGCTTTATGAAATTCTTACACTAGGTGGCTCTGTATGTAAATGTAATCCTTTTACAGATTTTCCTAGGTAAGCCCACCATTGAAAAATAAATAGGTAGTTATAGGTATAATACATATATGATGCTTTAGAAAGCAGGTTGTAGTTTAAAAATCCAAGCTTTATCTTTTCTTTCCTGGAACAAGCATAGTGAACCCTGATAAAATAACAGACGACAGTTGTTTTGTGCCAATGCAGAGACTCTAAAAGAGACCTGGTCCCCTGGAGACTCTGACCCAGTCGCAATCATTGCAACCTCTGTTGTTACATCCCCTGGCTTTGTCTTCAGACATTTTTCATTCCTCTCTAGACATCTTCTTTACCCTTTCTGTAACGGTAAATCATAAGTAGCAGGATTCTTAGAGATGTTCTGAACTGCCCACAAAAATTCAGCGATATCCTCTATCCATTCATACTGATGGTCGAAATACTGACAATTTCCACATCCAAAATTGGATTTGCTTCAGAAATAAATACGTTCCATTTTAATTGCATAGGCTGAAGTGCTAAGGATAATATCCATTCTCCAACTTAAAATGGTTTACATATTCAATAGTTAATTCCAATAGTCTTCATAGAAATGGAATGGTAAGGTCATCCTAATATTCCGATTGAATAAAATCGTGTACAACTTAAATGCCCATATTACGGGGAATAATGGTATAAAGACTAATAACACGCATGGTTCCTCAAGGATAGTTATCCCTCTTAGATGTACTCAAAAGTAATCCATTCTAGCTTTTAGACTGGATAAATGGAGTCCTCCAGCTGTTACTGAACTACAACCCCCAGTGTTCCGTAGCATGTTATTATATAACATAATGTAATAATATATAAACGATATGATATGAATTGTATTTCTAGAAACAAAATAGTCTTTTTTCTGTTTATAACGCATATTGGTTTAATAAAATATAGGGTGCTTCCTCCATGGGCATTGTCGCCATCGCCATATTAATCTCACAGCAATAAAGGACAGAAGAGCACCCTTTCCTAAGAAATGTAATTCAGTTAAATAACAAGGTTCCGCCACTATGTCGATATAAACCCTTCCACAAGTGTTATCGACAGCAGAACACAAGCTCTGATCTAGAGCTCTGTTACAGAGCAATCCCTTTACTCCAATTGAAATTAAAAAAATAAAACAACATGACACTGCCCCCATCAAAATGAATTAAAAAAGAGAAATAATCTTTTCTTCACAATGAAAATGTCAGTATTTTCAAGTATGCGTTTATGCCCTTACATAACAATAACATAATAAGTGCTGCAAATCTCTGGAAGGTTAGACAGATTTTACAAGCAATGCCCTGAAACAGAAGACACGTGCCTTTGTAGGAGTCAGATAAAGTAACAAGCTATTGTTCTACGCTTACCAAGACATACAACCACTGACATTTGACATCTTTGTATGTTCACATTCTCCTAGTGATAGAAATGAAATGTTAGTTACCCCATGCAGAGTCATTAGCTGTAGGCGGATTTAAGGGTCAGGTCATCCAGACTGACACGTTAATTATAAAGAACTGGCAAGTTATGTAGTTCAAGAGTAAATGAAGTTTAGGTACAGTGCTTACATGGCATCCTTGGACTGTTGATTTCAGTCTGACATTATTGAGTCTCTGTTTATTCATATTTTCCAATTAAAATATGGTTGTATGAATCCGAATACTATTTAGGTACACTAATTATGCAAATGGAATACAAATCTGCATATTCTACTCTAATTAAAAAATAAAATGAATACCTAATGCAAACTGTATTATGATTCTGTTTTTTTACAAAATGAATTCCCAGGAGGACAGCCCCTTTAAGACTAACCTGATTAGTGATGGTGAAGAGTTTCTGTTAATAAAAGTAGAAAAACATTTAACAATAACAGTTAAGTTTATTGTCAATTAAAATTACTAAATCCTTTTACATGTCTGTTTTTCCCAGTGTTTTCCTTTTGTAGAAAATAATCTTGACTATCTCCCTTCCCATATGCAATAACCTTACATTTATCAGTGTTAAACCTCATTTGCCACTTTTCTGCCCAAGCCTGCAATGAATCCAAATCCATCTGTAATAAAAGACTATCTTCCTTTGTATTAACTACACAGTTTAGTATCATCTGCAATAAAGAAATTCATAGTAATTTATAAATATATTGAAGAGAAGCAGACCCAAAACTGACCCCTTGTTTACACCACTATTAACAGTAACCTAATGTGACCTTTAATAACCACCCTCTGTTTCCTACCACTGAGCCAGTTACTAACCCACTTACACACATTTTCCCTCAGTCCAAGCATCCTCATTTTATGTACCAGCCTTTTATGTGGCACAGTATCAAATGGTTTGGAAAAATCAAGACCATGATTAGGTATGGAGTGAAGGTTGCAGGTAGGGCCTTGTTAGGTTAGGGACCCCCTACCCCAAAGGACTCCAAGGGTTAGGGGGAAGGAAAGTGGCTACTAGAGCGCTGCTTGCAAGACTTGCGATCCCCCTCATCTTGCATAGTGCTCGGTGAGGGGGATATGGGTGGGGTGATGTGGGAGTGGTGGGGGAAGAGTAGGGGTCCTAGAGAAATATTAGCACTGCAGCAATAGTGGCAGGTATCACTGCAGCCCCAAGTATAGCATTTAATGCTTTATTTACCACCGTGATTTTAATTTCGAATTGAATTTGTTTTCGCTGCTTTTTAATAGTTGCATCAATATAAAATATATAAACACAAAATATAGACATGAAAACCAGTGCTAAACCAGTAGTAAAAGAAATTAGACAGAAAAGTTTTACCATATTAGAAATTTGCTTTTAAAATGTTCTTCCATTCATCCTTTTTTATGGTACATTGGCCACTGGAGGGCACTGTTCAATCCAATGTCTTTTAGGGTAAACTTTTTTAGTATACGTTGACATAGGAACTATAAATTTACTTCAATTTACAATACATACAAACCCATAGCTATATTACATTTAGGGCATATTTACTAAAGGGGTAACCAGTTTCATGCTGCCTTTGATCATTCCAACTTGTTAATAATGCTGTATTTTTTTTTTACCCCAAATTTTTGACTTCAGTTTACTGATAAAAAAAAAATATATAGAATATAAAACAAGTCATCTATTCTTAGGGTGTGTAGTATTTCTGTCACACAGAGACTGCCTCTATGAAGCTGTGGATGTTATCTATGGATGACAAAGCAATGAAAAAGACATTGCTTTTGTTATGTTCTCAGAACTCCATGCCTAGATAGTAGGAACAGACATGGGTGGAACCACAATTTATTAAACAAATCTTTATGGTTTATTAAATAAATGTGTTTATGAATATTTTATGTATAATTTTATTTATAAAGCGCCAAAAATGTACGCAGTGCTGTACAATTCAGCAATACAAATATAGTACAGATATGGGAAAAGTGAATTACACATTACAAGTAAAATATCACAAGGATACATCACATTAATTGCTAGGTTGCGGTTGACACAAGAGGTTGGAGGTCCCTGCCCCATAGAGCTTACAATCTAAATATTGCTAGTTTTTGTTAAAACATCTTAAGTAATTATTAAGACACTTCTTCTAAAAAGTGTATTAGGACTTTTAAACTACTATTAATACTACACTGCTAAACTACTATTAATACTACACTACCAAACTACTATTAATACTACACTACTAAACTACTATTAATACTACACTACCAAACTACTATTAATACCAAACTACTATTAATACTACACTACTAAACTACTATTAATGCTACACTACTAAACTACTATTAATACTACAATACCAAACTACTATTAATACTACACTACCAAACTACTATTAATACTACACTACTAAACTACTATTAATAACCACCAGGGTGCCAAGTTTATTCTCCAAAAAACTTACTTCCACTAAAATCTATACATCTGCTTACTTATATAGTTACAGGTAAATTGTAACTTGTCATTAATTAGTAAAATTAATAAAGGAAAACATTATAAACTTAAAGAGACACCAACATGCAATTATGAAAAAATATGCCAAATAGATTCATACATAATAAACTTTAGGTGACTGAGTTTAGATGTACTAGACAGAAACCTATAATCAGGCGCCATACCACTCTGACAGGCTCCCTTATATAGCCAGGGAGCCTGTCAGCTGATCGCTCCTAGCGTTTTCAAAATGCGTGCCGCCGCGACGTGCGCACTGTGACGTCAGTGCGCATGCGCGGCGGCCGCAACCCGGAAGACCCGTGGCGCCGTGATGCCCGACGCTGGAGCGGACCGATCGGGTAAGTATTAATCCTTGCATCTAATCACTCTCTAATCTTTACTTCTAGTCTAATCATTCTCTAATCTCTGCTCCTAGTCTTATCGCTCTCTAATCTCTACTTCTAGTCTAATCACTCTCTAATCTCTACTCCTAGTTGAATCACTCTCTAATCTCTACTTCTAGTCTAATCACTCTCTAATCTCTACTCCTAGTCTAATCGCTCTTTAATCTCTACTTCTAGTCTAATCACTCTCTAATCTCTACTCCTCGTCCAATCGCTCTCTAATCTCTAATCCTAGTCTAATCACTCTCTAATCTCTACTCCTAGTCTAATCGCTCTCTAATCTCTACTTCTAGTCTAATCGCTCTCTAATCTCTACTCCTAGTCTAATCTCTCTCTAATCTCTACTCCTCGTCCAATCGCTCTCTAATCTCTAATCCTAGTCTAATTGCTCTCTAATCTCTACTCCTAGTCTAATCGCTCTCTTATCTCTACTCCTAGTCTCATCGCTTCTAATCCCTACTCCTAGTCTAATCACTCTCTAATCTCTACTCCTCGTCTAATCAATCTCTAATCTCTACTCCTAGTCTAATCACTCTCTAATCTCTACTCCTAGTCTAATCACTCTCTAATTTCTATGGGGTCACAAATATTATTTCAAATCATATTCTATTAATCACATTAAAAACAAAGTAAAATTGTGTCAGTCCCATGATTGTTTGTTGTGAAAATATGTTTCAACCATGTCAATTCAGAATATTCAAGAATAATTGCTTCATTAACTATTTCATTAATAACATATAGATTGTCTAAAAATCTTGTAGTGCAGACCTATATCCAGTCAGACAATATAGGAACCCAGAAATTCCACAGTATCTAATTAATGTCAAAATTGTTAAGGTAAAATTCATGATTTTCAGCAAACAGCAGACACTGCACATTATTTTATGGAAGTTATATTCTGCAAGTTCCAACCTTAGGATATGTGATTATGGGTGTCTGGATACAGTGTCAAACTGAGGCATCTTGGTCCCACCAGATTTGAATCCCACTCTTGACTGCAAGAGCCCAAACAACAAAATGATACTAACCACTCAATCCTCCATGATACAGTGAAAACGAGTGCTCAGGAAAAATGCGGACGACTCCGTGCAGATAAGCATAAATATACTTTAACTTAGTATAACAGTGACACAGTAAATACGTGTGATTACACAGAATCGCACGTATGATATCCTAATTCAAGTGTTAATTCATTACCTGGTAAACACACGTACAGCAGTCAATCACGAGAAAACCGCAAGTAGTCCCATGGGGGGAGTAATTTTTTAAATTGTCTCTGAGAAAACTTGTATAACAATATGATCATAATCATGGAAATCATGGAACTCATATGTGGGTCTGTATTATAAACAATTCAAAACAAAAAATGACTTGAAAGGCGTTTTGAAACGGCATTAAAAAAACCATGGTAAAAGGGTTGCTAAACATAGATAGTATTTCTAACATGAAAAATTGCAAGTACAGAAAACTTGTACATGTGTTTACCAGGTAATGAATTAACATTTGAATTAGGATATCACACTGTTATACTAAGTTAAAGTATATTTATGCTTATCTGATCATTATGTCCTAAACTACTGAAAAAAGATTTAAAAAGTTTTAAAATGACTAAAAAGAACACAGTATATATTATGGTATTAATGACGATACTGGTCACATGCACGCGGCCGACCAATCATGACTAAACCGGAAGTATGGATGTTTGTGTATTTAATCACGAGATTTTAACCATCTGTAAATAGCCACGAATAAGCGCCCAGTGCGCGAAACGCGTAGGCACAGCTACTTTTGTTTTTAACCTATGTTTTATTGACCTATGGGGTCTAAATAAAGTCTTCTTATCACACATTTGGAGTGCCGGAATTTTGTTATGAACGTTGCTGCAAGAGCCCAAAGCCTACTAGCAAAAAATGTGTCACATACACCAGAACTATCATAATACATTATCAGTTATTCTAAACATTCCAGAAGAGGCAATTGCCCAGGTGTGAGTGTAATTAAAGGTAGCTAGGGTCCTGGTCAGCCCACGGAAATGCAGGAAGGATGGTATTGTTTAGACCAGATGTCACTTTGCACACAGCAATGGCTGTAAGTCAGGCAACTTATACAGACACATCAAGCATTGCCGATATATGATGGTCTAGTCTTAATTATCCTCTCTTCATTACCATGTGACCATACAGAAAATGTATTGTTGCTTGGCTGAATGAAAACCACTTGTATGCCATAGTAAAACGCTTACTTAATCACTGTACTCTGAATCATGCATTTGTAATATACCAATATCTATAAATATTAAGGTGCATTTAAATTCCAAACATGTTTTAAACACATGAATAGACTGCTACTGTCGTAGTCGCCTCTTTATAATGAGAATATTTTCGTAGTCGCGACTTAACTATGGAAAATTGTCGCAGTCGCAAATTTTAAAATTGCCGTGGATGTGACTTTACAATGGGGAAATTGTCGCAGTCGTGAATTTGCCATGGGAGTCAGCTGTTTGAGAACTCGACAGTTGAATTCACACCTTAGTGAATAACCCCCTCAGTCTACTTCTGGGGGTCCAATGGACACAAAATAATTGAATGTATTTCAAAGGAATGAAAGAAAACTGCAGTTTGGACTGGATTGACGTACTATATGTCACATGCACAGACTAATAAAGAGAAGGTGGGTTTTTATGGGTAAGTGGTTATTGGGGTATATGTGTGCTTGGTCTAAAAAGAAAGGAAACCATACCCAAATTTTTCCACAGAGAAACCACTGGACGTCTGTATTGCCTAATAAATATTATATCATATGTAAATGTTATGTATCAAGTTTTCTTTCCACATAAAATATTCTCATAAACAGGCCATGTTTAGCTTATATCTGAACGTAAATATATCTTTCTTTATAGCTAAACAACTGAATATGCCTGTGTTGTTGAGATTAATGCATAATATTATATACTATACTATATATTAATGCACCGTAACAACTATCGAACTGCTTTAATATGTAATGGCAGAACTTTGACTTTGTTCCAGTAAGTAACAGTTTAATGAACACATTCCAAATGTACTTCAGAGTCCTCAAAGTAAATCTTTACTTGGAGCTATCTGCTGACACCTTGTCACCAAGCCATTAAGTCTTTTATTAAAGCAGACTAATGATGACATAAGAAAGGTGACACAATTCACCAATTAAGGATTTTGTTTGAAATAGAATCCATTCAATTCTAAATGCTGGGCAGGTGCCTGACTCCTTATCATTGTGTGAAGTGTGCATAATAATGAATACTGGTAACTGAACCTTAGTGTAGAAGACTGTCTTTCACTGCCAAAGGCTACAGAGTTTCATCTTATACTAAATGCCAAATTGATCTCAGACTGTTATAATCTGCTGTTAGGGAACCAATCATACATAGGAAAAGTTTGTATTATCACAATAAGAACCAGTGCTGTCCATATTTAAATTAAGTACATTTATTTTTACAATATCCATGGTAGTATCTGATTAAGTTTATAGGTTTTGATTGACCCACAAAGGCACATAGTAGGTTTAACATCAATTATGTGAGTTGATCAAATTTCTGAAAATGAATTTTGAAACCACGGTTGTTTTTAATCCTCTTTTCTAAACTGGACAACCCCGATTCTAGCAGTACCCTTTATACTTCATGGTAATCTGACTTACTTTACATTTTTATTATTTTATAAAGTATATGTGATGTTTTGGTGCTCTGTAATACCTTCCTGAGGAATTATTTGGTAAGGTGGTAGAGATCACATTACATATATTTATAAGAAACATTGAAGTTAAGTCTGGCATGGACTGGACCTTTAAAACACATCCTTTAGTAAGTTATAAACAAGGCCAGCAGCACCACACTAGCATGTGTTTCATGCTGTTAAGCCCCTAATTATAGACCAGATCGGCTGTAGCAGTCAGCAATATATGTATTATTTAAGTCTTTCTTTCTTTGGAAGGTGTAGGGGATTGTTATAAATTTTTAGCTACAAGATAAGTTTGCATTTCATCATAGGGAACATCTCTTTGGAGATCATTGTGCTGAATTTGAATTCATTTGTTCACTTAAATATAATAGGCTTGCTAGGATCAAGCGAACAAACAAATTCAAATTCAACTCATTTTTGGAAAAAAAAAATGTAATAGGGTGTACCACATTATCATAAAATGTAATACTAATGGTATTTATAAATAATATGTACAGGTAAGTTTTATACCTGTTAGTTTACCAGCGCTGCTTGATAAAACATTATATCTATGAAGTTCCCTTTGACTCTGCCATATATTTATTATTATAAACACCTTTATCTTCATGCTTTACTCAGTTTGTTATGTATTCAGGCTTGCAAGGTGGAATAGTGCATTTTTTTAGTAGTAGTAGTTTGTTTCATTAAAAAAACAAACAACCATACAACTGTATGGAACTCCTGCTTACAGAGGTCCTCTTGTATTACAGAACAATAGAAACAGGATGTCATAAGCCCCTCCTCCACACCTGTCTCAGTAGCCATCTTTGATCAATGCACTAAGCAGTGTAACTAGCTACTGTTAATTTTCTATGAATATTTCACTATCCTGGAGGGATTTTAAAATGTATTTGTCTAAGTAGTAGCTAGGGGGTTTGCATTTTGAGATAATTAACCATGCTATGGTCCATCTTACCCAACGCAGAGTCTAAAAGGACATGTCTAGACAGCTCCTATGCATTGACTTGAATGTGGGGTTGTGGCGTGTTTATCTTCGTTTTAAAGTATTGAAGGTTTTTTGTTCTTCCAGTTGGCCTTAGGCAGATGTAAACACTTATATTGTTTAAAAACAATGATTTATAAAGCCTGGGTGGTAGCAGGGGTCATGCTATTACACAATAAAGTCAGACGCGGTACCTAGCTCAAATGGTAGTGTTTATCTGTCTGATGAACGACCCAGTGATAAAATCAAACCTATCACATCAAAAGGGATTGCCTTGTTACATTAAATTGCAGTTTTGTTTACAGAGACACTTTTTCATGGAAATGATGTTACCCACCCCGGCTTACATGTAGAAATGAGGCCGACACAATGCCTAGGCCTCTTGCCAATAGCACTGATTTATCAGCTTCTGTTGAGATGCATTATGGCTTCATTAAGCTAATTTGTGGATGGGTTTATTTTAGTAAGGTATGCCTTTGCAGGTTGTAGAATAATAAAAGTAATTGCTTCTACGATACAAACACCATCAAGGGTTTTCCCACACCAACCATAGCATCAGATAGCAAATGCACAGGTATCAAATCATTTGGAATGATTTAATTTTTCCCCTTTTCATTCTAAAGCTGATAAGTTTGGAATAAAACTCTTTAAGTTTTGGCATAAATGTTCAAAAAATGCTACATTTCACAAAACTGCACAATGATATGCATTGCCCTACAGCTTACTGCACTATAGTTTTGCAGAAGTTCTTGTTTCAGCACCTTGGTCAGAGCACAATAGGACAGAGCTTTGACAGCCAACATCCTTTGTTCTTTGAAACAATGACAATAGCTCTAAGGAGGATGGGACTGTTGGAACAGGTTGCTATGACATCACAAGATCTGTCAGTCCTCTGTTCATTTTTAAGATAGAAGTAAATGCATGATATAAAATTATTTTATTATTGTCATCAATCTCAGTTTAGTTGCTAGGAAAAAAAAAGCTACATTAATGTTGTTAATCTGTTCAAATACCCATTGGAAATCCTTCAAAGTGAATTATTATTATTAAAACATGGTTCACAGACAGATAAATAGTAAAGAAATTGCCATGTACATAATCATACAGTAAATAATACAGTTAAAATGTCTCCTTATTTTCTATATAATATTGCAGATTTGTATGACACGTGGTGGATTCTCATTTACTGCATAGTAAAAATCATTAAATAAATAAGGCCATATAATACAAAGTAGTGTTAAAAACTGCATGTAACTTGATGCATTTAAAATCAAATAAAATATACTTCTTAATACAGAGACAGTGTTACTTTTGTACATTTTGATCCTTAGCACTTGCATGGTTTTCTTTTTTTTTACTACCAGAATAAAAATGCCTGATAATACATCATGGTTTTTGTATTATCTCTGCACCTACCAGTTGGGGATAAGTATTTATTTATCCAGCATTTTGAGCAAATTGGTGGCAACAGTACTAACAACAGACTAAATAATACAGCTGCCTTTATTTGATTTAGGGACTCACATTGCATCATGTTATGTGTAGGCATTTTTCTCCTGTTTGTTCTGAAAATAAAAACATATAATTAATTTTTTTATGAGATATAGAGGCATCAAGAACTTAACTGTTTTCCCTACCTAATTCTTTTTTTCTTTATGTTTTTTTTCTTCTTAAATTAAAAGCTTACATAGCATCATTAGAAATACAGGCTTTGTGACCAACACTGGAAAATGGTAATACTACAGCAGATGGTTTGAGTAAAACTATGGCACCAATAAACATTAAATGGTTCTTCTGTTTGCCTCTGGTTCCCTTTTGAGAATGGCTTTGCATCATGGGAATTGTAGTCTTTCTAAACAAGTCACAGTATGATATTTGAATTAGTAATGCAAGAGTCAGCAAGAGCTGACAATAGTGGAGTAAAGTGTTACACAGTTAATATTATGTAAAATTATTTCATCTGTTTAAAATAACAATTTGTATATTTAAAAAATGCTAAATAAACACCAACATTTGACACAAAACAACATAAATCATAAATTATGAAAGAGAAGATTTTTACTGTTATTACATAGAAATATCTACCATGCTAATTTCATATTACTTGTCCTTTAATGAAAAAACTTCTTAGACTCCATATTTGCAGTGCAATGACTCCAGATATACTGCTGAATTCAAAGTACACAGTACAAAGAATGAGGGGGGGAATTCACCATTGTGAGAAGTGAGCTCCAAATCCTTCGGCTCACTTCGCACAGACTGATATGCGCTCGCTGATGTCCTGCACGCAGACATCAGTGAGCGCTTTAAAGGGATTCCAGTCTCAGCGTGGTGACTCAAGTGGTCTCGCTGAGACTGAAATCCCTCTAAAGTGCTCGCTGATGTCCACGTGCAGGACATCAGTGAGCGCATAACAGTCTGTGCGAATTGAGCCGAAGGATTCGGAGCTCACTTTGCACAATGGTGAATTCCCCCCTGAATGCAGGAGGAGGCACATTAAACCAGCATTCACACTTCTATGGACGCCGTCTACTTTTTTGATTTAGCATTTGAGGATGGGGTGGTCCCTCTGGCTATCCAGTTTGGCTAAGACTTTTTCGTATTATTTCGATACTGTTGAATTCAACGTTTGTTAAATATTGGTTAAATCTCCCAATTCCTGACATATAAAGGCATGCAATTAAAACTGACACTTGTTAAAGAATTTATACATTTGTAATGTAGAAGAACTTGTTTCTAAAATGAAATCACCCACACAAAGCTGTATTTATAAATCTTGTTTTCTCTTGCTCCCTCTTTCCTATAACTAAGCAACACTAATGCTATACTGCTAATGCAATAGCCAGACCTCCTGGCACCATAGTACCTTTCTTATTGCTATCCAGACGGGATCTTTTTCTTGAGTCTAGCCCCCTGCTAGCATCTGTCTTTCAGAAGTGAATTGATTAACTTGGACCAACAGTTTACCTGCCCTGTTAATTAACCTCATAAAATCAACCCCGTTACCTAGGTTACACAGCCAAGACACAAAAAGTCAAATGGCTGACAACATTTTAAAATGAGCAATATATAGATTTTATGTCCCAAACAATAATATGCTTTAAAGTGCTTTTTTAAAATTGTATTTTGGCATATAATTGGAAATGTACCCATATATAGATAGAGTCCAACTTTTCCATAGTTTTACTTAATGTGAATGTTATAAAACACTTACACAGGCCACCAGCTGCAGTTAAAATGTAAAAAGTCAACATCCCATTTTTCTGATGAAGTTCAGTATGAAACTTTGTAAGCCATTGGTCAGTTTCTTTTTGCTAACCCAGCAATCTGTCTTCTAATCCGTAATCTTCCGGAATTTTCCAATGATAACTAACCACTTGTAAAGAGTGTAGTGTATTTATGTGTGCATGCTGATCATAAGTTTCTGAGATGGATTCTTATACCAAAGCCACAAATCCTGTGCACCTCCAACTTTTCTTCAACTTATGTCCCTTTCTTGGCAAAGGTTGCAAGTTCTTACATGCTTTTTTACAGGGGGATATTATAGTCCAGTAAACTGGACATGTAGGTCAAAAAGATGATCTAAGAAGACATTTAGATGGGCCTTCCCTGTGCTGAAAGCTGGGCCTTATTTCTTTTTATTATTTATTAGCCCTAAACAAACCATAGGTGTGTTATATCCTGGTTAATCAGCTATATAACTTTGTGTCCTTATGTACAGACTCAGAAAATCTGTGAGTGGCTTTTACAAGTTTAATCAATTTCGACCTTATAAAGTACGTTTATTGAGATAAAACAACTTTTGCTCACCTGGATTAAACTTTCAATTGTTTCCTGCGGACAATAGGAAAAATGGAATGTGCCAAAATGGAGGTTCTGCAGAGACAACATAATTCATCATGGGTAATCCTACTGACAAACAATTAGCCAAGCCACAAGCAAGTGTCAAGACTTTGTAATCAGTTCAGGTGTAAAGGTGATGGAATTCTGAGGCACGCGCCTCCTGACAGAGCTAACACTGTCCTTCCGCCATGAATACAAGTAATGAATGATGAAGAAGGATATGCTTCTGGCA